>JAWQEG010006178.1:0-28235 GCA_033782935.1 Petrolisthes cinctipes
GTAGCCAAGGTCGTGTGGTGTGTGTGTGTGTGTGTGTGTGTGTGTGTGTGTGTGTGTGTGTGTGTGTGGTGTGTGTATGTGTGTGTGTGTGTGTGTGTGTGTGTGTGTGTCGTAAACGTAGGGTATATTGGTGAGCTGGGTAGCTGTGTGTATGTCTGCATGTGCTGTTCATGTATGGATGATTGTGCTTAAGTATGCGTGTATAGTACAAGTGTGAACCTACAAGTATCCAGAGAAATATTAAGTAGCCTTTGAGAAGTAAATTTTTGAAAAGACAAGAAGAAGTGAATTTCAAGTACCTGACCAGGAAATTTTTAGCGCCAAAGTTTATAACCGGGACAATTTAAAGTTGGGAACGCGACCATTTAAGTGAAAAAGTTTTGCCAGTGAGCAAGAAAGGTTTAGCAAAGAGAGGAGACAACGACCATCAACAGACATAACCGTGGCTTCATATGGCCTGGATGATGTACAGCTGAATGCAGAAGTTCGCAAACAGCCATGCAGCATCCTGGACTGTTATTTGTTAGCTCAGAAACAGGGGAAGGAAGTTGAGAGATATGGTAATGGGAGGGAAAGGGGAGTGATAACATTCAAAAGGAAAACTACAGCACCTTCTAGCAAGTGAAAATAATATACAGTCACGATCAAAAGTCCAGTCTCTGGTGAATGAAAGTGACACAGTTGAGTGAATTCTATGAACCAATATTAGTTTCACATTATTTATCGAGGCCGTTTCATTCGATAGTGTTGACAGGACATTTGAAACGTGGACTCTCCAAATGTCCGCGAACTTTTCAGAATATACTGGACATATATTCTAGCTTCGCATTGGTGTCTTCTGGGTAACAAACTACAACCTGCAAGAAACGAGTTGTATATCAGAAGTTATGAAAAAATTATGAGAAATAAACACTGTATGAGATGGAACTTTTCATGGCAACGTGTGTAAAATAACAACGGTATTTCATTTGACCCAGAGTCCGACCATTGAAATTGACCCCTTGAAGCTTGACCTCCTCCACGTCAAGGTTCACTAACAGACCTGTCACTGGAATCGACCCCTTAACCCTTACATGATAGTATTGTAATATTATCATACAAATGAGCTGGCATAGCCTACTACAAGTACTACAATATTATAAGACTCAATCTATCTCGTACAGGGACCATGAATGTATATATTATTCCCCTAAATGCTCTGTCACTCACCTGTCACTCGAGTCGATCCTGAAGCTGTGGAAGGAGGACCTGAGCCCCAGGCAGACAGGGAGGCCCTCACCCTTGGGGGGCTTCAGGTCCCGGATATCCTTCACTTCAATTATCTCCTCCGTGTCGCTCCGGTGCATGGCGGGGGAGGACGACCTGGAGGAGGACAGGAGGTCCAAGCGTAGGTACGAGGCGTCCGTGCTGGCGGTGTATAGAACCTTCTATTTACTGCCGTGTTCAAGGTGGCTTGGAGGTTGAAGTGTACGTTTCGCAGTACACCATAAGGAGGAGTGATCAGAACCACCAGGGAACACGACTGTCCCAGGTAGTAGTACTTCTTCCTTCTGGTTGACCTTTAGTTGTGCATGTGATGACAGCGACAGCGGGGGAGGAGGAGGACATTATTCTTGTATAACGATGCTAAGAAATCAAAGACCTTCCATTTCAAATTTTCTTCAATCTTCGTGTTGTGGGCCGACAGCTTTTCCCGCTTAAATATACTGTGTAATGATCCTTTAACCAACTCTGTACATGGTCGCCGTGTATCTGTGGAAGAAGGTTGAGGCCTCAGTGACAAAACTCGACCTGAAAGAGTTTTGACCGCTTCCACACCACAGTTTCATGGTTGACTACTTTTGTCCAAGTAAACACCGTACTTCGACTATGACTTGTACAGATATTTTGATTTCAAAGATCTTATTATCTGATAAATTCATGCAAATTCAGTCTCCGTCCCCCCTTGGCCTGTGATCACTATTTTGAAGCCTGAAGGGACTGAACTTCTTGAGAGACTTCCGAACAGACTAAAATTCTTGATTTTCAGGGTAACCTGAAGGGAAATTAATCCCATCTACAAAGTTGTGCTCGAGTTTATCACACTGAGATTTGTCCAGCATCAAGCATGAAATGAAAAGTTACATCGATATAAATTTTCAGTTCAAATAATTGAATGATCTCATCCTTCTGGCTAATGGATATATTGGTGGAGCAGACCTTCCATCCTTCAGGGTATAACCATTTGTGTTTATCCACTTTGTTGATATTGGTGGAAGTAAACACAGATACAAAATACCTTTCAGCACCCATCAGCATTATCTTATTATTTAGAGTTACATTCTTTTTCATTTCATTCTAGTGTTTCGTTGCAGAAAAGAGTATGTAGTTTTTTACACTTGTTTTTCTTATAAGAATCTTTTCATTATTTGATGTTCGGTGACAAAACAATAATAGTCAATTCTTTGCCAAAGTGATTCCGATCGCTATATTCATGCATTCATTTATTCATTCCGCATTTCTTCAAAGGTGACTGGAATGTAGATTTTGCACAGTTGGGGCGAGTAAAAATACAGAGACAAACTTAACCATTACCAATACAAATAAACAGTCAGAGTACCACGGTAGGTGTACAGGACAGGACAGGACAGGACGAAGGGGCGTACACTCCTTCGTCTTTAAAATGATTATTACATGGCTGCTGGCCGATTGGAGATTTTTTATCATTATCATACGTTAAGTCAGGAGGTACAGTACACATTCACGTCAACAAATGTTCTGAGATTATACTGTAACTTAGAATGCTGTGGTTGGGTAGTGACATCGAACACACACACACACACACACACACACACACACACACACACAACACTCAAGCACACACTAGAGAGGTGTAGGCTATATCAGTCATAAGCTGTATCTAGCCAGCATGTCACTGGGGAGCACTTTGTTCCTGAAGTGAAACAGAAGAATGTTTATAGAGGGATTTGCTTCTCTGAAAAAACGTGAGCATTCGTAATTCATTCCTTATTGTCTTCTTACAACACAGTTTTTTCTCCACACATTTTGACATCAAACACCGTCAATTGAATGTACATTATTATATTGTTTCCCAGAACGCAGTCTGTTTATTCATAGAGTCATTTTAGTACCATTACAATTATAGTATCTGAAACACAAAAGAAAAAATATCAAGAACTGCAGCACACACGACTTAATTAACATCCAAAAACATATTCCTTTGATTCTAATGTAATCTATTCACACAAACACTCTCATAGCCAAGTTACTCCTATCTCCTGGCAGGGTGAGTCTCATAGAGCTGTCCTTCTGTCACTGTTATCTGGCGTGGGACCGATAGAGGAAACAGCCAATGTGTTGTTTGCCAATATTTATAACCAAACACAATGGGGACTTACAGATTTTGATAAAGTTCGGGAAACAAAAAATTCTCGTCCAACAAAATGTATTGGCTCGTGGGTGTTGCTGTGGGAGAGAGAGAGAGAGAGAGAGAGAGAGAGAGAGAGAGAGAGAGAGAGAGAGAGAGAGAGAGAGACGAGATGAGGAGAGAGAGAGAGAGACGAGAGAGAGAGAGAGAGAGAGAGAGAGAGAGAGAGCATTTACAAATAGATTACAAGGATTCTGAAAACACACTGAATATAATGGTACAATTAACAGAGGATTATGCAACGAGAATATATTAAATTATTCAAGTTGAGTTAAAATGGTAGAAATAATTTTGGCCAAATAGTGCTTTATTTTGATGGAGTTGCCGTCCTCATGTGAATCCAGTACTGGTTTCATTATGTCCTTAAGGACAATAAGTTCAGCATTGTTTTAACACATAATGACTGAAGTTATCGTTGACAGGAGTGTTCTGTGTTGTCTGAACATTGTGTGTTGTCATAAAGTTTACTGATGAAGGATCGTTTTGTGTTGCACAGAACGATTTATATGGACCTAAAATAATGCAATATATACGATATAATTATAATCTCAGCAGAAGAGAATATAACAAGGGTTCCAACTTCAACACCCTTCCAGCCAACACTTGCCGCCTCGTATATCATTTTGTCTCTCCTTGTAATAGCAATGTCATGCTCTTGCACTGGGAGTCTGTCCATTATGGTAACCCTCACAGCGTTCTGACATTCATGGACTAAGGGTGAATATATATATATATATATATATATATATATATATATATATATATATATATATATATATATATATATATATATATATATATATATATATAATATATATATATATATATATATATATATATATATATATATATTGAGAGGAAGGTAGTTCCATGACTTACTGTTATTTGGAGGAATCTGAGAGACCTCTTACTCATTCCCTGTTCACTGATACAAATGGGATAATATTGTACAGACCAGTGGGCAGGGATTGATGGAGGGAGATAGGATAGGGACTTTCTTGCTAAGTATCGATATTTACTTATTTGTATAGGGCAGTGTTGCTAAGTGGTTGTAGTGGTAGTGGTGGTAGAAGTAAGGGGTGGTGGTGATATTGGTAGTAGTGGTGGTGGTGGTAGTGGTGGTAATGACAGTGGTGGTGGCAGCAGCATACTGATAGTGACAGGGAAGTGGGGTTAAGGTAGTGATAAAGTTACTACAATGGTAATGGACGTGGTGGTTGTTGAGGCAGTGTGGTACGTGGCTGTGGGAGTGGAAGTTGGAGGTGACACTTGGTACAGGAGTACTGGTAAATGATGCAATGCTATATCAGACGACATGTGCTCGTGACTAGAACACTGTTGTTGTGGTTGTGGTGGTTGTATTTAGGGATGTTGTTATGGTGTTCTTCCTCTTATTGTGTTGTAAAATCTGCTCTCTTGTTGTTGTTGTTTTGGTGTTGTTGGTGTAATTTTTGTCATTGTTGTTGTTCTAATGTTGTTGTTTTTGCTTTGATTGTGTTTGTGTTTTGTTGTTGATGTTGTTGTTGTCTCTGTTGCTTTGCTTTGTTGTTCTTTACGTTGTGATAGTGGTGTTGGTAATGTGGTAAATGGAGTGTGGGTGCTGGTGTGAGTGTATGATTATATTAATGTTAGTACTTCCATGTTGTAAAGTTAGATTACTCCCTGGCAGCAACGATAATTATAACAACGTAAGGAAGAGTAAAAGAAGCAGGAGTGGAAACATTAATCGTGAAAGTGGAAATAGCAGTAATTTTCAAAGTAATTGTATAAAAGTAAATTATAGGTGAAACTTTCATAGTAATGGTAGTACAGTATAGTAGAAAGTAATAGTGGTAGATTTTATAATAATAGTAGTGTCGTAATACCCTCCCTAGTAACATAGCAACGTCATTAAAGTGACATTAGTTCCGGCGACTGCACATGAAACTAACAACTGCAACACAGGCAACATTACCTGTGCAAATAGTGTGAATAATTAATGAAGTGTGGTAGTGAATGGGAAATGCAAGCGAAAACTGTAATAAGTGAACGTAATTGTTTTCAGTGATGATAAATGAATAATGTACCGAAAGTTAAATTGCATAAAATTTGTTACTGGACGAAGAGTTTCAACCAGCCAGGGAGTAATTAGTTTTATTAATGGTCATTGAAGTCTTATGCGTATTGTAGTTTATTAGTATGTAATAACAGGAGTGCATACGTTTTCAATAATGATACCTGGAATGTGGGTTAAAACCGTTTACCCAATAAATTCTCTCAGGAATGTGAATATTTATACGTGTGGAATGTACAACAACAGAATAATAATAATAATAATAATAATAATAATAATAATAATGATGAGTGTAGCTCGTGACTTAGTAGTAATGGTACCAGGGAGACAGACAGAGTGTGTGGGTAACGTTGGAGGGGCCTTAATACTGCCACGTTCACTGTTGGGTTGGGGAAAGATCTGTCGCTACACCTCCTCCCCTCACACTACCCACAGATACACTGACCCGCCCGTCCTCACCCCGCCTGCCTCCCTCCCTCACGTTGCCTGCCTGCCTTGCCTCACTCTCTCTTCCCTTCCCTCCCCCCTGACTTACTCCTTGTCTTCCCCCTCCCTGCCTCACTCACTTCACTCCTCCGCCACACCCCGACCCCCCTCTCATTCTTTCTCCCCTCTCTCTCTCTGTCTCTCCCCCTGCCTCACTCATGCCTCCCACCACCACACCCCCCTGTCGCACAGTTTCTCTCTCTCTCTCTCTCTCTCTCTCTCTCTCTCTCTCTCTCTCTCTCTCTCTCTCTCTCTCTCTCTCTCTCGTCTTACCAAACCCCCCGTCACCTCTATCGTCTGCCACACCCTCTCTCCTCTCTCTCTCTCTCTCTCTCTCTCTCTCTCTCTCTCTCTCTCTCTCTCTCTCTCTCTCTCTCTCCACCCCACGACCCCTCCTGTCCCCATTCTTCATTCGTATCTTTCCCCATCCTTTCCTCCTTCTCCTCGCCATTCGTTTTCCACATGGAATAATTATTACAAAAATTTAAAATGTTTTGTTTATATTTCTCGCACTTTGACTACCACAGCACTCATTCCTTTCATACACTCTGGCTCACATAATTATTTAGTAAAGTTAATATGTTTTTTTATTTTATCTGAATTTATTCTTCTTCCCCTTACCCCAAGTTGTCTCACACATTGTCCATGCATTTTTTATTCATTCTTTTTCTTACAATACTGTTTTGTTCCTCTATTTCTTACTTAGAGTCCTTAGTTCCCTGTCTACCCCATACTGCTTATTTTTAAACACACACACACACACACACACACACCACACACACACACACACACACACACACACACACACACACACAACACACACACACACACACACACACACATACACACACACACACACATCGAAGTTTGGCATGGTAAGGGTGGATGGAGAATGGGTGTGTTCCTTCACTGTCATATGTAGTGTAGAGCATTGGGTGAAGGGGAGAGTGGATTATTATAGCATGGATATAACCTGAATATAGCTTGGTGCCGTTGTAGTGGAGCTAGGGAAGGTGGGTGGTATAGGGAGAACTGGGGTGTGGTATGTATGTATGTATGTACAGAGTTGAGTATAAGGTGTTTGTGTACTCAGAGTGTGTGTGGGGGAAGGTGAAGTCAGGGTGTCGTGTACAAAATATGTGGGTCTGTGGTGTGTGTGTGTGTGGAGAGAGAGAGAGAGAGAGAGAGAGAGAGAGAGAGAGAGAGAGAGAGAGAAGAGAGAGAGAGAGAAGAGGAGAGAGAGAGAGAAGAGAGAGAGAAAGAGAGAGAGAGAGAGAGAGGAGAGAGAGAGAGAGAGAGAGAGAGAGAGAGAGAGAGAAGTGTGTATGTGTGTGTGTGGAGTGTCGGCGCCAGGAAAAGGGTACTAAAGTAAGGGATACCAAGGGGAGTTGTGAAGGAGTCGGTGCCAAGACACGAGTTACCGACACAACATATCCTCAACTTCTCAATACAAACGAAACAGAACTCACATTACGAGTCCCCTTAATTTTACAGAGGGAAATAATAATCCTCAAGTCCTCTTTACCGTTCCTGTAACTTATTATTTTCTATTTCTTCCTGACAAAGCATAATATTATACAAGTTGTACATTATTCAAGTAATGGATATGAAATTAATATAACAAAGTGTGTTGAGCCTCTAACAATTCTCATATAACATTAACATTCTCACACTGCATTAAACACTGATGAAATGTCCTTATTAATACAAAATCATTCTAACTTTTAGAGAAATCCACTTCGGTACATTGATTCAGATTTAGTTATTGTTCTCATCTGTTGATTGTACTCGTCACAGGGATGATCTCTCACCCAATAAGCAATGCTAATATCTTGTGATGTACATTATTTTATGTATATAATTTTGAAAACCGCCCGCCCTCATTTTAAAAGTTTCTTTATATATGTGCTAATATTTTCCTGTGCTATTATTTTTCTTATACTGCATAGAATTTTGTTGTTTGATTCTAGGCATGTCACCACACTAGCGCGTATTGCCAGAAACACGTGACTGAACAACAGGAAGAAAAACATACACAAGGTTATTTTACTATTGTCAGTGTGGCTACGACGTTCTTCCTGCCAATGGTTTCTACATTACATATTCCCTATGTCTTAACTCTGAAGTGTAGTCTGTCAGCAGCCTGCGACTTTTGTGAGGCCTAACGATTATTAAATCAAGCTTCGAGGTGTTGGGTACTTCACACATATCGCACTTAATGTAGGCAGTGGAAGCTTCAAGATGTTGGTTGCTTCTTTTCTGCCACAGGAGATGACAACATCATATTTCGACTTGTCAGTATTTGGAGAGAGAAGTTATACTGTTATCCACACCACATTGGAATTGGAATCTTTTATTCTTTTTACACTATGAGCTGGTGATAATATAAGAGGTATCTTCTTGATGTGTCGGCGTAGCCTTGATATCTTGAAGAACCGAGAGAACGATCCAATCAAATCACCTTGACAAATCCCAATTCTTCGGCGTGGACTCGATCTGATGTCAGTTTGGTTCACAGTCAACCTCGCTAAACACTGTGCTATCGTCTTCTTCATGTTAATCGTATGTTGAGTACTACATGATCACTAAATTCAGCCTCATTTTTTATAAAGGAAGTGCGTTGTTGTAGATAAGACAATGTCAGTAAAAGTTAATACGCTGAAGACATATATAAAGCTAGACATAACCACACACACACACACACACACACACACACACACACACACACACACACACACACACTGCATACATAATACAGTAAATCTTCCATGTAAAATAATGGCCTGAGTTTGCTGCACTATATCCATCCTAGTGGTTTGGCTAGTCATAATTATATAATATTTTATTGGACCATGACTGTACAACACATAATACGTATCTGTTTTGACAATTGGTCAGGCAAAAGTTCTATTCCGTCCATTTATATATCACCTAACAAGCTCATGTGGTGAGTGACAAAAATGGGGGACGGTCATATTGCAATCAACCAGACGAGGTGTTGAAGTTTAATGGATTTAGCTCACGTCCATCATGTCGTGAGTGACGTGAGACCAACACCACTAGGCCAGCCAGTCAACCAAACAGTCAGTCAGTCAGAAAGCCAGTCAGAAAACCAGCGAGCCAGCCAGCCAGGGAGCCAAGCACAGAAACACTTGTACACGAAATTTTTCCAATAGCATCACACAAATTTTAGAAACACAGACAAATGCCTGAGTTACTACAGAGGCTTAGGTATTGAAATGAACGAATATAAACCTCAAAACTTTCTAGACAATAACAGAGGAGCAGTGTTAGGCGTACTATTAGACTCAGTCATAAGATCATCATTGAAAAAATCTTACATCACCTTCAAAATTGTTCCCCTAATACTAAAGGTTGGATGATTGGATGGTCAATAAATCACTCTCAATTATCAGTTTTATTTTTCGTCGTTATTCCTCAATGGGATCAAGAATTTTATGCATTTACAAGTAGCGAGAATAAATACCAACAACAACAACAACAACAAAATACGAGTATAATTCAGGTTCGGTAAAATTTGTATCGACTCTCCCATTCATAAACAACAACTCAAATAATAAATCAAACAACTGGACGATACACATTACAAAGGACCAACAGGAGTGGAGTGAGTTGGTTGTGTCACTGACCTTTAGACTGTTGGGGGTAAAGCTGGATCGACGGGGGATGAAATCTGAGTTCGGTGATGTGGAATGGTGGAGAAAGGGAGTGGATTGCCGACGTAAAAGGAGAGGGATAGAGTATGGGTCTAAGGGGAGATGTAAAGGAGAGAGTCTGAGTGGGATAAAGGAGTGAGACTGAGGGGTAAAAGAACAGAAGGGGACACAGATGATGACGTTAAAGGATATTTTAGGACGAATTGCAGAAAGGAATTATGAGAGGAGGTAGAAAAGAAATATCAGCAATAAATGCAGGGAAACTTAGTAAAAAATAGGGGTTGAAGGAGAAGAGGTCGCAGGTGGGAATATAATTACAAGAAGACCAGGAGGGTAGAGAATCTATACACAGATGGATAATACCTGTGAGAAACTAATGGAAAAGAATACACGGCAGGGAAGAACACAAGACAACGAGAATAAATATAGAACACGGAAGACGGTAGTGAGAGACCTGTAATAACCAGAAAAAGAGTACTCAGGAAAGTGGCTCTATTATCAACTAAATAACGACACTATCAGGTAAGATAATCAGTGACAGGTACACTAGCCTACATATAGCAAACTCAATACAATAACAATGGACTGGGTATTATACTTTTTGCTTACCTTACAGTCTCAGCTGAGGCTTCGGTATACACATCGACCCAGCACCCACCTGAAACAATAATTGGCACTTACTATTCGGCTAATTGAATATTTTGCACAGAGGTCATGTGATATTGACACTTTACACATTTCCATTACACCTCACACACTTTCAACATTCTATTAATATTTCTCCACTCTCCCATACCACTTACCAGACTCTTATACCCCTCGTCCCTCTCCCCTGTTATACTTTCCTGTTCACTCTCCTTTTTCTGAATTTTCGTCTCTCACCCATTTCCCAGGTACTCTACTCTTCTCACTTTCCGTCCACTCTCCTGTCTTCCCCACCATGCTAGACACTCTCATTACACTCTCCAACTAACATTTTTTCTTTCCTTTACCAAACTCTTCTTTTTCTTGCTCGATTTTTGTTTCTTCAACTTTGCTTAATATTTCCATGGTGTTTGTTTTTCTTCGTCTTTCACTCTCTGTCTCCAAAATGTATCTGCTTCCATGAGTTGCTTCACAGTTAAGTCACTCCTTGTCCTCCTAAAACACTTATGAGTATATCACAAACCACTCTCTACTCACATCAGCAAATCTATTTTATCCAAAGATTTGTATCAAGCCTCTTTATTTCCATTTGCTGTATTCTGAGTCTTTCATTTTCACAATTTTCTCATACGCTCATTCTTCCCTCGATACTCTGCCCCATCTTCCTCATTCCCCTCAATAGCCTGCTTCTATATTTCCCTTCCATACACTCTGAAAACTCTCTCCCATCACCTTTATTCTCCTTAAATGCCCGTCCCTGTCTTACCTCTTGCGTCTACCGTGAAAACTCTTCCTTCTCATCCCCACTTCCTTTAAGAACCCGTCCCTGTTTTTCCCTTTCCATACGCCCTAAAAATTCTCATCCACTATTCCCAACCCCTCCATCCCATTTATGTCACAGAAACGGGAGATGGTGGCTGACCAAGTGTGTAATAATCAGGGAGAACAAAAGGTTGAGAGAGGCTAACCAGAAGGGGTCGTTGAAAGGGGGAGAAGGAGGGACATGGAGGGATTAAAGAACAGACACATAAAGAGAATTAATAATGGATAAATAGGTATGTGGCACTTG
Source organism: Petrolisthes cinctipes (assembly GCA_033782935.1). NCBI lineage: Eukaryota > Metazoa > Arthropoda > Malacostraca > Decapoda > Porcellanidae > Petrolisthes > Petrolisthes cinctipes. The sequence goes on from JAWQEG010006178.1 coordinate 11,358, forward strand.
GACAAAGATGACTGTGTAAGTATCGCCGAATACAATACAGTATAACGAGATGGCAATTGGGGAAAGATAACTGTTGTTTTAAATATCGTCCAGTAGAATACTCTTGCCGTCCACCCCAATCCTCACTCTAGGAATACAATACATCCGATTGCAAACCGCAAGAAAAATTGACGAGAGCGATAAAATAACATTATGTATTTTTGTTCAGAAAAAGTCCAACAGATAAATAGATTTTGATCTCTGACATCTCCGTGCCAAATTTCATGAGGATATACGAAGAAATGCAACATCTGGACGATCCCTAAAATTTTATCCCACTGAATTCCAACCTTAAAGGAATATTAAAAACCCCCTCTCAGCTTACGCCTCGCTTGCAAGAGTAATAACCTAGTAATGCATGCAACACGGCTTTCATTTGGGCGTTTTCCCGAGATAAAGTACGTTCAAGTTTTCCAATACAGACTACGGTACGAGGCCGTAATGAAAGGAGTAATGAATGAATGTACCACTATAAATATTCCCTGAAGCGTTTGTGTGGATGGAACCAATGGGCAGGGTGTGTGTGTGGTTATGGAAGTGTTCTGATGTGAGCGAATTGGAGTTCCACTGATATCTCCAGACTATGCCAAGAAACAGACTAGTACTTAAATAAAAGAATAATGCATCTGTTTTGTAGGATAGCTTGCAGGAATCAGTCTCCCTCCAATTGGCCCACATCACATGACCCATCCCTCTCAGACCTAAGTAATATCACACAGTTTCCATCGTCCTAATGACCAAACTTCAATCGTTACCAGAGGTGCCGCCGTTTCCATAATGCAGCTTCACTCTCCCGGGATTAATGAAAGCTGTGTGTCTGTTCTCTTCCTCTTCCTTGGACTACAGTGACATATTGTATACAGTTTGAAACCATTGTCGTGTCAACCCTGCGTGTATATTTCATTAATTTTGAGCTGACAATGGACCGGTTACAAGACAACAGAACAAATATTTACAAAAGTTTCCCTGGGAGCATGTTCCCGGTACGGTACCCTATAGAAAGGTTTAGTCCAGTGTAAATGGCAGTGTTCGTCCCTTTAGCCCCCCACCCTAGCTCCCCCTCCCCTTTGGTTATAGTTGCTTCTTTTATCTCTGAATGTTGTGGTACAGGGATGAGTTCCGTTTACGTTATCATGACGCCTGAGTTTGTTTCATAAGTTTGGGCAACAACTTCACAGAAAACAGGTACCAACACTGAAAGAAAATGAACTCCTCTTGGAATCAGGGGATACTCAGCAAAAATGTTTCGAAAGTTTGATGCTTCAATATTGTTATTATATTCGTTATTTTATGTATATATATATATATATATATATATATATATATATATATATATATATATATATATATATATATATATATAAATAACCCGCATTTCGTGCAAACAATAAAAAGTTTACATAACTTAACTTAGTTTTCAGTATTTCAGCAGAACACTGCTTGTTTTTTTGTTTTGTTTTTCATCTTTTATTCATTTTTCATTTTGGTATTTTCTTTTAATTTTTTTAGAGTAGCATTGCGAGAAAAAAAAAACCTTTCTGGGGCTCTATTCGTCAATAATGAAGAGATCATCCCAAAAATACTGTACATATGAATAATAATAAAATAAACCTATGAAATTATCGGAAGCAGGGTTTTTTCATAAATGCTCTACTTTCTTTAGTGTTAATGTTCCCAGAGTGTTGGGAACTGTATAAATAGTAAATAGTGTATGATGATTTTCTATGATCAATATCTATAGGCTACTAGAATGTAACTGGTTCAATTTTCATCAAGAAAAAAATTTGTGTGAATATTTCATAACCTGTCTATTAAAAGCATGGCAATGTATATTTTAATTACTCCATTAACTTGGCAACAGTCCCTGCATGGCCTGGACACAGAACATCAGCTATTAAAATTAATTTGATCCACTTCCCAGTATACAAAAATGAAGTTATTTAATTTGATTAACTGTTTTTCCCTGCTATGATAAATCACATGACGTTTGTTGGCAAGTGTGAAGAGTTGCTTGAAATCATTACGTGTAGGAGAGTAAATCACACACACTCACACACGACCAGTTATACATATTATATATACCACACTGCTGCGACACACACACACACACACACACACACACACACACACACTACAGAATAAAAACATAGTATACCCCACCCCTGACACACACACACACACACACACACACTATAGTATATACATAATATAGTATATCACACACATACACTACAGAATAAAAATATAGCATAAACCACACCTAACACACAAACACACACTACAGCATACACATATAGTATACCACACTGCAGCGACACATTGACCATTGAATATAGTGGCAGTGTTCACCTCTCGTATTAATCTTTCCGTCTGCCAGTGTGGGTTTTATTTCACACCTTGCAATATTGTAACTGTAATTGAGGTAATAACAGTATATTCAGATAGAAATGAGAGGCCTAATTCATTACGTATATCTCTCGTGGTCTTTATAGATATGATAATAGGAAGTGCTTTGTCTTAGGTACAGTTCCCTCTTTCATTCGGTAATTACGGAACATTATTGGTCTCTTAGGAATATTGGAAAACAGAATAGCTTGTTTTCATGTGTGTTGACAGTAAACGAGACTTAATACACCGTTATATTTCAGGAAAAGGAGGTGGAACGAGAATGTTCAATGTAAACTGTACCATCCGCTTTAATTTAGATATACCGGTAGGAAAGAGTTATAGCCAATATTATTTAACAGATCGGGATACATTTTCATAACATTAAGTTTACAGTTACACCGTTCACAGGCATTGAAATCCTTCTGCATAAAACAAAGCAGGAAGTGAAATAACAGTGTCCCTGATATTCGACCACATTTGCATTAAGATGAGCAGTGTCATTTGGAGGTGACTAATGACCACTGAATATTCCACGGACTTACTGATGATAATTTGGAATGTAAACTTGGGAACATCATTTGCCATCATCAAAATACAATTTCCCAGGCTCTCCCCACTCGTCATTAATACCTGTTATGTGTGGCGCTTTTCATAGTCCCCCAGTACACCATTATCTCTTCCTACACCCTCCATTATCTCTCTCAGTTCCATCTTCTCCATCTTCCACTCCCTTTCACACCAACCACATCTCCCATACACCTCAATACACATCTACATCTATTTCACGGTAAGCTGTTGTCACTCCAGGCTTACCCATCATTCTACCAAACCCATTCACACACCACCACCATCACCACCATAACCCACTCACCTCACCTTTACATCCCCACCACACACACCACCACCATCACCACCAAAACCCACTCACCACACCTTCACATCCCCACCACACACACCACCACCATCACCACCATAACCCACTCACCACACCTTCACATCCCCACCACACACACCACCACCTTCACCACCACAACCCACTCACTTCACCTTCACATCCCTACCACACACACCACCAATATCACCACCATAACCCACTCACCACACCTTCACATCCCCACCACACACACCACCACCATCACCACCACAACCCACTCACTTCACCTTTACATCCCCATCACACCGTTTATCACACTCACCCCATCATCACATCTTCACTTCAGCACCACTAACAGTTTCATGTTTTCAAAACAATGGAGCCAAAACGATGAGAGAATAATAATTATTTTTTCTTTCATATACCGCGTATTAAAAATGAATTTTATTTTACCAGGAAAAAAAAAAAGGGAAAGTTAAAACTATTCACAACATTAAAAAGTAAGACATCACGAGTTCTATCTCACACTTGCAGCTTGAAAATTAGGAATATCATTGGGAAACTTAAACACAGCCTTTTCACAAATATTCACACATAAGAATATGACACACACACATACACACACACTCTTCTCTATCGCTTCAAAGGACTTTATTGCTTACTATATTTGAGTACCAACTTTCTTACACACACACACACACACACACACATTTCTGTATCGCTTCAAAGTATTTCATTGCTTACTATATCTGAGTACCAGACATGCTGACACACACACACACACACACACACACACACACAGTTGCCCTCTCCCCTGTCCCAATCTTATCCTCTCTTTACATGTTCACCCTCGCTGTAACAAGCAAAAAAGAGATCAACTAAACTTTGAGCCAACACCCTCAGGCTGGCTCCCTTTCTGCTTACACTGTTTGTGACAAGGCAATGTATACTTTTATATTACGTGCAGATTTTATTACATTTTTTTTTTTTTTTTTTTTTTTTTGGGGGGGGGGCAATATTGCTTCACTCTCAACGAAAAATATATGTATGTAGAATTTTTATCATAAATTTTAGGCAGTGTTGGAATTATGTGCGAAACTGCGTGTGACATTTTATATTAATTTTAGTTTCATGAATATGTAATTAAACCGTCAGCGGATGCAATTAATACCCAATTTATTAACACCAATGCCTCGTGAACGGGTGACTATAATGTGCGTCACAGACAACTTCCAAAATCTCAAGGATGCAAATACTTGACCGATATAGTTTAAGGGTAGTCTAAGTTTAGGATATTCAGGTGAATTGGAGAGCTTCCCGACTCTTCAAAACAGTGCCAGAAATCAGACTACCTCAGTATACAAGCATGGGATCTGTTTTCTTCCATTTGTTTTCTTGCATTTTTTATTATCCAGGGCAACGTGGCTAGAAATAATAGAAATAGAAAAAATAGCAATAATAATAATAATAATAATAATCTCTTTCTGTATGTGTGTGTGTGTGTGTGTGTGTGTGTTTGTGTGTGTCTGTGTGTGTGTAAGTCCTTCTTTATAATGTGTGTGTGTGTGTGTAAGTCCTTCTTTATAATATGTGTGTGTGTGTGTGTGTGTGTGTGTGTGTAGGAGATCAGCAGAAGGAGAGGAGGGAGGGAGTGGAAGGGGGGGTCGGTCGTTACACAAAGCCTTCATTTTCCTTATTACTAGTGTTTCCCCTCCCCCACCTGCCCCCACCTGCCCCCCACCCACCTCTCTACATCCTCTGATTCCACCCACCTGCTGCTACTACCTTCAACCCCCTCCCCCCCTCCCCCCCCCCCCTCTCCCCTCCTTTTTATACCTGCCCACTGACCCAACCTCTGTGCTTCCCCTTCTCCAGGTTCTGAATAGACTTCCTTCCTTCCATCTTTCATTATTCTTACTTCCTTCCTCTCTTCCCACCTTCCTTCCTCTCTTCCCACCTTCCTTCCTCTATTCCCACCTTTCTTCCTCTCTTCCCACCTTCCTTCCTTTCTTCCCACCTTCCTTCCTCTCTTCCCATCTTCCTTTCTTCCAGCTTTCATTATTTTTACTCTCTTCCTCTTTTTCCACCTTCCTTCCTCTATTCCCACCTTCCTTTCTTCCATCTTTCATTATTCTTACTTCCTTCCTCTCTTCCCACCTTCTTCTCTTCCATCATTCATTATTTTTTACTTCCTTCCTCTCTTCCCACCTTCCTTTCTTCCTTCCCTCGTTTACTAGATAACGTAGTAAAACCAAACAACCTCGTAAGGACGACTAGGTATGCTGTCTTAAGGGGAAATTCAGTGTTGGTAGATCTGAAGCAAATGATTCCTCCTCACTATTCCAAGTAACAGAACACCATTAATTTTGTTCATCTGGTCCTGTTTCCTGGCATACTATGGAGGAATCAAGCAAGGCACTTCAATGTAACAAAAGTGAATTACCCCCTTAAAGAGTATTTTATGAGGTCTGAGATTAGCAGTGCATTAAAAAAAAAAAATTGGTTAGGTAGGTAAATATTAACCCATTTTGATGAAGCATTGCATACTTCATGATGCAGGGTTAGGTTGGCTTTGATCATGTGTGTTTGTTTGTGTGTCCATACAGGCGTTCATGAGGCAACAATAACCTTCTGACCACGACAGGGAATGAACCGTTTGACCAATCTCACTCAAACTTCACACAATCAACACCCAGGATGAGAGGACGAACCCAAACTGATTGTTGGCATCACAAGTCAAAGGTTTAGGCTAAAAATACGACCATGTGACGTATGTATAACTAACTATAGCTTTGGGGATTCAAAATAACTCTACATTCACTCAGTCTCTTTATATTACAGTAGAAATTGTCTGTATGTGTGTGTGTGTGTGTGTGTGTGTGTGTGTGTGTTATTTCTCTTCCTTTCATGTATAACGGCTTCCATCTAATTTTTATCGTACAACTGTATTCTTGTAATGAATGTTATAGAAAATTCCCTCTTGCATTCCTTGCAATCGTAATTACATCAACACTTCCTCCTTTCGTTCTCTATTTTACATTTTTCATAACGTGCATTGCAATCATATAGATGCATATCGATATAAAAATAAATATTGCCTTGCAGTTTTTCCCACAGTATATATTCCTCCAGCGATATAACGATTATTTCTATTTGTATAAATAAATACATGGTCAGTATGTACACTACCTCCTTCTTATCATTCTTTCCTCTTTCTTCCCTCCCTCCTAGACACTAATTCTCAATCAGTTAATCAACTAATCAATGCTTCCCTCCATCTCTCTTCTCATTTATCACCTAATGTTTTCTCTTCTTCCGTCCTTCCTTTCTCCCCTCTCCAACATTCCTTCCCTGTCTCCCTCCATCCATCCGTTGTTCACTTTTCCCAAGGCCTACCGTATACTATAGTCTCTGGGAGATAATGCCTGGCACTCCATCTTCCTTTCTGTCTCATATAATCCTTCACTCCGAGATATACCCAACCAACCGTCCCCTTCCCTTCCCCTCCCCACACTTTTTGTCTGGTACTTTGTCATCATCTTCTACTCTGCACAACCACTCTTTTATGTGCTGCCTCTTAACTACTCAATTCATCCAACCTTATGTTAAATAAACTGAGATTGTCTTAACTTTCGTTCTACTGGTCATAAATTTGCTTAGTTTTTGTTCTATATAATATAAGCTATATGGTTTAGTCTATATTCTATTCACCATGACATCTCTGAAGCTATTGTTCTAAATAATATACCTTTTTCATAATATTTTTTTCTTTTTTAAGGTGTTCTCTATTCAGCCTTCGTTCTATTCAGCTTTCCGTGAGATGACTGCTGCTCCTTCACCTACACCTTCATCTCCACCCTATCCCTCCCTACCATCTTCAACCAGCCAGGCAGCCAGTTAGCCATCTCCTCCCCTTCACTTCACTTCTCTCCTCTTTACCCCAATCTTGACAACTCTTCTTCCTTCTATTCTTCACTCTTGTTCTTCCCTCCTTCCCTATACCTTCATCTCCACTCTATCCCTCTCCATCAACCCCCACCATCTTCAGCCAACCAGCCAGTCATCAAATCTTTTCAACTCTTCTTCCTTCTATTCTCCACTCTTGTTCCTCCCTCCTTCCCTATACCTTCATCTCCACTCTATCCCTCTCTATCAACTCCCACCATCTTCAGCCAACCAGCCATATCTTTCCCTTCCCCCTCCACTTCTCTTCTGGGCACCAAGGTACTTTAAAACACCGATGGGGGACTTACAACATCTTGACACTCTAGTTTTCCTAGGGATTTCTCTGTGGTGCTGAAAGGGATACTATTATAGGTGCTACGAGGAAGAGGAAAGGAAGTATAGGAGGTGTTGTTGAAGGAGGAAGAGCATACATAGGGTATAAAGAAGGATGGTAGTAGTAGTGGTGATATAGAAGGAAGGGAAATTGAAAAAGAGTGGTGGTGGTGTTGGTAGTGGAGGAGAAAGAGAAAGAAGTGTTGGTGATGGAGAAGGTGTACAATAATGGTGGTGGTGGTGGTGGTGGTGGTGGTGGTGGTGGTGGTGGTGATGGAGTAGAAAATAAAGAGGAATGGTGGTGGTGGTGGTGGTGGTGGAGGAAGAGAAACGAGAAGAAGTGATTCGGGAAGGAAAAAATAAAAGTTACTTGAGAGGCAAGAATTAATGTCTCCAGGTAAAGAAGTAGAAGAAGCAGGAGGAGAAAGAAGAAGAAGAAGAAGATGACGATGAAAAAGAAGAGAAGAAGAAGAAGAGGAATAAAAGGAGGAGGGTGAAGAGGAAAGGCAGGCTAATTGAGGAGATGATGGCTGAGATGATAGTGGCAATGAATTTAATGATGATTTTTATTGCCCTTTTGGAATTATACATGTATTGGGTAGGTGGTGATGATGATAATGATGATGTGGTGGGGGATAATGACGATAATATAAATAACTGTGATGATATGATGATGATGATGATGATGATGATAATAGTGTGCTGTTAGTGACCTTAATAATGATGATGATGATGATGACGATAATGATGTTCAAAATGATGATAATAATGATGATGATGATGATGATGACAAAGATGACGATGATATTATAATGAATGAATGAAAAATCCAGGTCATGTACTATATAAAGGTCAAAGAAGAAGAAGAAGAAGAAGAAGAGTTAGGTAAGGTTAAAGGTCAGTTTTAGCTTCATACTGTATTGCTACGTGAGAATTAAGGAGCGGAACGAAAGGAAGGGAGGAAGGGAGGGAGGGAGAGAAAGGAAGGAAGGAGAGAGTGAGTGGGTGTTGGGTGTGGGGAGGTAGGGGGACAGGGAAGTAAACAAGGAATGAAAAGAGGAGAGTGAATGAATAGAATGGAGGAGGAGGAGGAGGAGTGGGGGGCAGCAGAAGAGTAACGTGAAAAGGAGGAGGAAGAAAAGTATGAGTAGGAGAGGAGGAATGAGGAGTTTAAAATAGGAGTAGGAGGAGTAGAAGGAGGAGGAGGAGAAGGAGGCATGAGGGTGAAATACGGTGATAGGAAGAGTGATTAGCAAGATAATGAAGTAATGATGATGATGATGATGATGAAATAAAAAGAGGTCTATGTGACACTAATAATAAGAAGAATTGGAAAAGAGGATGATTAATTGTAAGGAATGTGAGAAAAAGATTAGCTAACAGATGAAACAGCAAGAGAGAAGAAGTACATAAAGTCAAACAGAAAATTAATATAGGCCTAGATAGATATACAGAGAGAGAGAGAGAGAGAGAGAGAGAGAGAGAGAGAGAGAGAGAGAGAGAGAGAGAGAGAGAGAGAGAGAGAGGGGAGAGAGAGAGAGCATACGAGCAAGTGGTGATGTTGATGGAGAGAGAGCGAACGGGAATGAGAAGACAATGGGAGACAGACAGGTGAAATGTGGGAGTTAAAGTGACCGAAACAATAGATAGATAGCTAGATAGATAGACAGACAGATAGAAAAGTAAAGAGAGAGATAAAACAGAACAGATATTGGACCTGAGAGAGTGAGAGATGTAATGAAAAGAGAGGCAGAAGGAGTGTGTTTTTGTGAAAGTAAGTGAGTAAGTGACTGAAGGAAGGAGGGAGGGAGGGAGGTTGGTTGGAGGGCAATAAACTCACTGCATTTTACATGGCTGTTTTTATAAATGTAAGTGAGTGAGTAAGTGACTAAGGAAGGGAGGGAGGGAGGTAGGATTGATTGATTGATTGATTGATATTAGGCGCCGTAACAGCGAGGTCATATAGCGCCAGAAAAAGGTGATAGAATAGGTAGGTAGGTAGGAGGGCAATATACTCACTGTACTCTACATATATGTGTTTTTATAAAAGTGAATAGTGAGTAAGTGACTGAGAGAATTAGAGAGGTAAATTGGTAGTAGAGCAATATACTCACTGCCTTCTATACATGGCTGCTATGTACTGAGAGACAAATATCGTGTCGTTGTCCTGTCCCATGATTAATGACATATATACTGTACAACAAAATACACTGATTGACTCACAGACCATTTAATGATGAATATGGAAAATCTAGCTATATTAACTTGAAAGTGCAACGATCTCTTTTGCGTCTAGAAAACATTTTAAAAGCAGATGAATTAACTAATGAAGTCACCATTTCATCAGCCAAACATAAAAATGTATACATTTCCTTGTGAATGAATATCTCATGAGTCTTGACCAAAAAAAAAAAAAAATACCGTAAGGAGTTTTACCCCGGGTGACCTTAAGTTTTCTTTCCGTAATGGTTTTAATTTGAATACATTTTCCGACAACCTGTGACGGTGTCGACAAACTGGAGGCAACTTATTCCTCCAAACTATGCCACAAAACGGCTTCGCTCACTATATGTGCTGCTTTATGGCACAGCCTGTAGTGATCAGTGGCCTCCAACTGGCTGGCAATATTATAGTTCCATTAACACGATTGTATTCAGTAACTCGATCATTTAGTTGGAAGTCTCACCCATTTCACATTCAGAGCAATAATATTAATGCGTTTCAGTTGGCTCAGATATTGGTCAGCGACGCCATGATTCCATTAATTTTGTCCCATCACTTCCTCTTCCTGGACGGTTGCAAAATAATTATAATGATGGACGAGTATTGAAAAGGAAACAATGGACGAGTCTTCTTCCAGCGAGACAAAGCTTTAAACAACTAACAAGACAATAACCAATAACGTGTTTGAGGGGTATTATGGGGAATGAGAAAAATATGATGATGGTGTATTGAAAGTAAGGAAATATCTATTGGCAAGATAGGTAAGGTGAAATGAATGAGATATAAGGTGGTATGAATGAGGTATGAGAAGCATGAGTGACATAGGAGAAATATGAGTGAGTGTGGGGCAGTTTGAATGAGAAGTGAGATTTGAGGAGGAGTAGCTGAGTGAGGTGTGAAGTTTGTGCGAAGTGAAAGGCAGTATAGGTGAGTGAAGTGTGAGGTGTAAGGCAGTATGGGTGATATACACGAGGTAGTATGAGTGAGGTATGAGGCTGTATAAGTGAGATATGAGGCGATATAAGGTACTATGAGTGAGGTATGAAGAAGTATGGACTGGGTGTGAAGACTGATTGTTTACAAAATAGTGAACCACCTTGCTGCATGGAATCAATACTAGGTAAAGGTGCCCTTACCAAGTGTCTGGCCCTCAACGCTCACTCTCCAGTACTCCCTTGCAACCTACATTCTGCAGTACTCCCTCCCATCCCACACTCCCTCCCAACCCACACTCCTTCCCATCCCACATTCTCCAGTACTCCCTTCCACCCCCACATTCTGCAGTACTCCCTTCCAACCCACACTCCCTTGCAACCTACATTCTCCAGTACTCTCTTGCAACCTACATTCTCCAGTACTCCCTTCCAACCCACACTTCCTCCTATCCCACATTCTCCAGTACTCCCTCCCATCCCACATTCACATTATCCAGTACTCCCAACCCACATACACCAGTACTCCTTCCCATCCCACACTCCCTTGTAACCTACATTCTCCAGTACTCCTTCCCAACCCACATACACAAGTACTCCGTTCCAACCCACACTCCCTCCCATCCCATATCCTCCAGTACTCCCTCCCATCCCACATCCTCCAGTACTCCCTTCCACCCCCACATTCGCCAGTACTCCCTTCCACCCCCACATTCTCCATTACTCCCTTCCAACCCACACTTCCTCCCATCCCATATCCTCCAGTACTCCCTTCCACCCCCACAATCTCCAGCACTCCCACCCTTCATTCTCCTCCCACCTCACATTCTGCAGTACTCCCACTATTCATTCTACAGTATACTCCCACCCCACATTTTGCTCCCATCCCTCATTCTACAGTGCCTCTACACCTCACTCCAGTCCTCCCATCCCTTATTCCCCATCATAACATTCATCACTCACTCTCCCCATCAATACTCACACACATTTCCTTATCAAACTTATCATTCCCTCTCCAAATTATAATTCTTAAACACTTCCATTCTTTACATTCATCACAAATACATAACATCATCACATCCATCACCTACTCACCATGCACCTCAGCACTCCCATGAACTTTTTCTCATCACATTCATCACTCACTATTACCCTTCCTCCGTCTGTCTGTCTGTCTGTGGCTCCTTTCCCCCCCCCCCCTTCTCACTCCTCCCCAGAGACCTCTTACCCCCTCATAGTTACCAGCAGGAGGCCAGGTTGATGTCATTTGTTGATAGTTTTGTTGTGCTCCCTTAGGACTGTCTCTCGGCCATCCCCTTTAACCTACCCAACGCAACTCTCATTTCTTCCCCTTCAGCCCTTACCAGCCTTCGTCTTCAACTATCAGCCCCTTACCTCATCAAATTTTTTAGTTCTTATCAACCCTCATCTTCTCCCATTCAACCCCTATCTTCTCCATGTCAGCGTTTATCAGCTTTTCATCTTCTTCTACCTTCAGTTCATACAAGTCTTCACCTTCTCACTTTCATTCTTACCTGTCCTTATCAAACTTGTTACAGTTATCGCTAACCACTGTCATCACATGCATATTTCAGCACTTGCCTTGCTTTGATAGCTGTGTCCATCCTCAACCATTATAATTAGTTTTACTGTACATCAACCCATAATCTGTCTTAACTTGCCTTTAAATAACTGTTACCACTTAGTAGCTGTTCTTGTTTTTTTTATAACTGTGTCCAACCCCCAACCATTATAATTAGTCCATTGCACATCAACCCATAATCTGTCTTAATATGCCTTTAGAAAACTGTTGTTAGCTGTTCTTGGTTTTTCGTATCTAAGATGAATTTTCCTGTATTCGACTTTTACTCCCCTCACCTGTTCGTACCTGAAGATCAAATTCTGCCTGCATCTTTTCATCCTTTCCTTCACCTGCACTCCCCTACCTGCTCTCTCTCTCTCTCTCACACCTGTTCTTACCTGTCCCCTGCCGGACGTGACCCTCCTAAGCTCTCCCAGGGGCTCTTTCAATCCTCCCCCCTTCCACGAGTTTTTCCAAGGTGGCTTAAAGTGTTAGATGTCTTGATTGTATTGCTTCTTTCCACACTGTACTAAGAACTGTCTCTCGTGTCCTACTTCCTTGCCTTGCCCTGCCCTACCTACCCTTATTCGTCTTGTCTTGCCTTACCCTTTCTTGTCCCTGTCTTGTCCTGTATTGCCCTACCTTGCCATGCTCTGTCTTACCTTACCTTACTTATCTTTTACCTAGTTCAACACTGCCCTTTACCAAGTCCTTCCTTGCCCTGGTATACCCAGTATTGCCTTGCCTCATTCTGACCTTGTCCTGTTCTGTCCTTCTTTCGACCCCCCTTATGCAAGTCGAGCCTTGCATTGCCTTGCTCTTCCTTGTCGTGTTCTGTAATATTTCTTCCTCATTCCTCTTCCTATCACCTTCCATCTTTATTTGCCTTTATATCCCCTTTCTTCTGTACCCTGTCCTATTTATCTCAATTTAGTATCCTTTCCTGGCTTCTGTTAGTTTGCTAGATAATTCATGTGATCACCAATACCGTACTGACATTCTCAATGAAAAGAATGCTTCCCCAACACCCAGGTACACCAAGAACCATTTCTTCCCTTCATATCACAGTATCCGTAACTGATTATTATGAATATTAAAAAAATCTATGAATTTCAGTAGGCTATAATGAAGTAGTAGAAGGTAACTGTCTATAGAGAAACATAAACATATACGGTAGATAAGAAAAATATATGTATGACTGACATGGCTAACATGGTGCCATTAACGTCTGAGTAGGGCGTAATCCTACTGGCCTCACCCTAACCCTCCAATCCCACTCCCCACTCAGGTGCTCCCCTTCAAACCTCCTATCCCCTCTTCCCTTTATCACACGTCACACCTCTCCTGTCATCACCACCACCAATACCAAGACCCCTACATCACCACCACTTCACTACCTCATGATCACCACAAAAACACCAATATCTGACTCTTATTTCTAGGTTGTCAGGGAAACATCGTCATAATGTAGACTTATAAAACATGCCAACAAGGATATAAATATCTTTCCATAGCAATGAATGCCATCATATGTTTAATCCAACCCACATACGTCAGAAAACATGAACCACAACAAAAGGCAGTGAACCACGCCATGTTTTATTCCACTCCCGAGAGACACAGCCCTACAAGCTCAGCAACAACAACAACAACAACAACCATAAGAGAGCAACAACAGTAAGAAACAATAAACCGAGACCAACAAGAATTAAAGATAACAACAACAGCAACAACGGCAATCACAGTGGAGCCATATTTCTCAAAACCCTAAACTTAAAGTCTCTTTATTAATCCCCTGACAAGATGACTGTACACTTCACGGGAATAGAAAGGAGCAATATGTTACTGGGAGACAATGTAGAGGAGGAAGGAGGAGGAGGAGAAGGAAGAAGTGGAGGTGGAGGAGGGGGAGAAAGAATATTACAGAGAACTATTAGCCTACACAGCAACAAATATATTGGATCTTGTGAGGCTGTTTGATTATGCTATGTTGACTGAACTATTTGTTATGAGAAAATGGATAGTAAAGAAAAGGAGATAGATAAGAGAAACAGATGAAAAGAAACAGGAGGAAAAAAGATGATATACAAAGGCGAAGAAAAACGAAGATGAAAAAGAAAGAGCAGACAGACGAACGGGGAGGAAGAGGCAGAGAGGCAACAAGAGGAAACTTACATTGACGACATAAATTTCCCTGTTAGGCCTACTCTTCCTCAAGTAGAATAATTATCATTTCCAAACGTGAATTCATTTCTATATAATAAAAAAAAAAAAAAAAAAAAAAAAAAAAAAAATCTCCCATGCACGTTTTTTCCCACCCATTCGACGGGTAGTGGATAAGAGATCGTTTCCCAATAACCCAATACCTCATTTGGCCACACACACACACACACACACACACACACACACACACACACACACACACACACACACCAGCCCTCCACACCCCCCTACCACCCCCGCTACACCATCCTTCACCTAGCTGACCCAGTGGCGTATTTTAGGGAACGCGGTGAGGGGATGGGGTTGGGGGGATTGGTTACGTTTCCCACACTACCACCATGCACCACTACTACCTCACTACCATCACTACCACCACACCATCACTACCACACCACTACCACCCACCACACCACACTACTACCACACCAACACTACCACTACGACCACACCACTACACTACCACCTCACCACCACTACCACACACACTACTACTACCTCACCACCAACTACCACCACACCACCACTACCACCTCACCCCCCACTATTACCTCCTCCTCCTCCTCCTCCTTCCTCCTCCTCCTCCTTACAGCTAAATTAAACACCCATGATTTGCATAGTATAACTAACTCTGTACATTTGCATACCATAATTGATTATTTAATTCATCTACACTGCATAACTGATTTTAAAATCCATTTCACATAACTAACTATTTTGTAATAGGTAATAAACAGGTTCAACTCTAAACTAAACCTTCACCTCCATATTTTGCTACCATAATATTACTGTATCATCATCAATATTATCAAAAACAATAAAACTGAAAATTAATATATTGTAGTGAGTAGGAGTTCTCGTATCAACCCTAGGTCCAAAAGCATGAAAATAATAACGAATTCTGGTATACAGGTTCGGTTGACGTTAGATGAAGCATCGCACTATAATACATTATAGTCTTTGTCATCACCACAAACGGTACAAATATATGATGACTTCTTGCAGATCCCAAGGCTTTAAACTCATAAACTGTATTTTTTCACTTTTATGTTTCCAGTGATGATGATGCTTGAATATATAATTTTAAGAGGGTCCACTCACATTTTATTTTTTCCAATATTTTGTTCCCATGATGATGATGATGATGTGATGATGCAAGAATATAATATAATTTCTAAGAAGACACACGCACTTTATTTTCATTATTGCGCGAGTGTGTTAATGATGAGTGAATGATCCAGTATATAATAGTAACAGTTGTGATATGAAAATCTTCCCGCTATCCATCTCTCCTTGCATCCTTCATTTGTCAAAAGTGTTTCAGGGAGCAGTGTATCCAACCAACCTTATCATCAAAAAATAACTCCCCCTCGATTATAGATTCTATCCTTGTGTTTGCCGCTTTAATTAAGGGAATGGGTGAAAGTTAACTGTTACAACTGTAGTCCTCCTCCTTCTCTTCCGCCTCCTTTTCCGTCTCCTCCTTCTCCTTCTCCTCCTCTTCCTTTTCCTTCTCCTTCTCCTCCTCCTCCTCCTTTTCCTTCTCCTTCTCCTCCTCTCCTCCTCCTCCTCCTCCTCTTCTCCTCCTCCTCCTTCCTCCTCCTCCTCCTTCTCCTCCTCTTCCTCCTCCTTCTTCCTCCTCCTCCTTTTCCTTCTCTTCCTCCTCCTCCTCCTCCTCCTCCTCCTCTCTTCTTTTGGTTACTCATTACCTCCACATTACCAGTAACTTTGATGTGCTCTTCACCCTGTCACACTACTACGTCTCCTCCCAGCCCTCTCTTTCCCCTATTCTTAGAGCTATTCTTGCCATATCTCTTATTATCCTCTAGGTGTCTCATTTATCAATTCCTAGCCTTCTTCCATCTCTCTATTTCATCTCCTACATCTCTCATCTTCTAACCTTCTTCAGAGCCATATTATTTATTTTCAGAGTCATATATTTCATCATCAAAACTTCAGAGCCATATATTATTCAACTACAGAGCCATATATTTTATCATCTTCTAAACTTCTTCAGAGCCAAATTATTCATCTTCACAGCCATCTCATTCATTTCCGGAGTCTTTTCCTAACCATCTCGCAAATTTAGTACCTGTCCCAGTCAACTTCGTCCAGCCCTCTCTTTAATCTCCCAGCAGCAGCATTCTCTCTTATCCTCTGACTCTCTCCTAGCCATACAGTTCAATTTTTAGTAATCTCTCACTTAGCACTCTCGTTCATTCCTAGTCCTCTCTCAACACCCTATTGGTTAAATCTTCTAGTGCCTCCTAGCTCTCCTCTCACCAATCTTGTTCATATCGTTGCCCTCTTATCTCACCCATCTCTCTTTGCCCTCTTCCAAC
>JAWQEG010006179.1:0-68251 GCA_033782935.1 Petrolisthes cinctipes
AAATACGCTGCACATGAATCCATAAGAAAAAAATACGAATGATAAAAGAAAAAATAATAATAACAAACACGTGTAAATATTGCTTAGTACCAAATATTATGTATGTAGGCAAATCATTAATAATAAGAGAGAAAATAAAAATAACAAACACGTGTAAAATTTACTAGTACCAAATAAAACTGTAGCCTCAATAAATCCATAAAATTCATTAATAATAAGAGAGAAAATTATAAGAGCAAACACATGTAAAATTTGACTTGTACTAAATATATATATACGTAAATCAACAATAATAATAATAATAATAATAATAATAATAATAATAATAATAATAATAATAGAGAAAATATGAATAATAAACACGGGTAAAATTTGACTTGTACCAAATCTATATGTACGTAAATCAATAAAAATAGAGAAATAATAATAATAATAATAATAATAATAATAATAATAATAATAATAATAATAATAATAATAATAATAATAATAATAATAAACACGTGTAAAATTTGACTTGTACTAAATATATATGTAAGTAAATCAACATAAATAATTAGAGAGAATAATAATAACAAACACTTTAAATTAACACGTGTAATATTTGCCTGGTACCCACCATAGATCCTCGTTGATAGAGTCGACTGAGAGGACGGTGACGTGGAAGTAAACAATGGTAGCGTGACCTTCATATTTTGGGGGTCTGTTCTTGTCATACTCCTTCAGTCCCAATGGTAAGATGTCCTTCAATACCAACCCTGTCTGTGCCCTCACTCTGTTCACACACACACACACACACACAGGCACACACACACAGAAACACACACAGAGGGGAGAAACAAGAAGGGTGATTAGGGTTACAGTTCAAGGTTGATGATGTATTCTCTCTCTCCTCTCTCTCTCTCTCTCTCTCTCTCTCTCTCTCTCTCTCTCTCTCTCTCTCTCTCTCTCTCTCTCTCTCTCTCTCTCTCTCTCTCTCTCTCTCTCTCTCTCTCTCTCTCTCTCATGCATAAAATTAGTAGTAAAGAAATAACTACAACACGTACATGAATTAAAAACTCAATGGGATGTTTTTAAATGTGAATCGTAGAAGCATTTGTACACAAGTTTGCTCAAGGTTGTGTGTGTCCTCTTTCTTCTAGGAGAGAGAGAGAGTGTGTGCAGAATAGGAAATTAAAATGCGATTAGGCAACGCTCACGAAACCTTAAAAAATAACATTGCAACGACAAAAACAACTACAGAAACCTTCCAAAACACTTTTACACACACACACACACACACACACACACACACACACACACGCCAACACACACACACACACACATACACACACACACACACACACACACACACACACACACACACACTCCAGTACACACACAAACACACACGTCTCTGTTCATTATTATTATTATTATTATTATTATTATTAATGATGAGTGTGGAGACGTAACCTTATGCGACCTCCTCGACACTTTAAGAATTAGAGGAGAGTGTTGTGTGTGTGTGTCCCTGCTATATAATTTATTTATTTATTCATCTATTTATATATTGGTTTATTCATTTGTTATTTAATCGTAAGGGAGGTATGGAGTGAGGCAAGAAGTCCGGTTCGGTGAAAGGTCAACAACGAATGAATAAACACATTATCCCCTAACTGGCACTCTCAAGGATTCTCTCTCTCTCTCTCTCTCTCTCTCTCTCTCTCTCTCTCTCTCTCTCTCTCTCTCTCTCTCTCTCTCTCTCTCACTCTCTCTCTCTCTCTCTCTCTCTCTCTCTCTCTCTCTCTCTCTCTCTCTCTCAAGACGATGAAGTACAAGGAAGAGAAGAACAAGAGAACACAGAATTGCAGGGAAAAGAGGTAATGACAAATGTACAGTATATAGGATTAGATCTGATATTCTTTCTCCTCTATCCTCCTCACATGATGCTCTCCTGCCGTGCGTTCTCCCAAGATGCATGATAATCCGGAGACTCGTAGGTTGGCATGTAGGTCTCAAACTCCAGCATCAGGTGGTACGAGGACTTACACACGGCCTCCACAACCCTCCCCAGCTGCGCCTCGGCGTGTGCTAGTTGTTGTAGTGTTGTGGTGTTGGTAGTAGTGGGGATGGGGGAGGCACTAACGTGGTCCTGAGGGTTATCGCAGACCTCGTTGTGGGTGCAGGTGAGGATGGTGTGGTGGTGGTGGTCGCCCTGGTGGTACAAATCCAGTCCGCTGTTTTTGTCGTAGGTGCGGGCCAGGGAACGTAGGACCGGGGCCATGTTAGAGGTGGTGCTACACGAGGGGTACACCTGGGCACAGTGGTCTAATGCCTTGTCTGCTACCTTCAGCAGATGTTCTTTTAACTCCTCGTCGTCGGTGTTGAAGTCATCCTCACGTGGTGGAATGAGCTGAAGACGGTGACGCCCCCTTGTATCTTAGCCAAGTAGTCCAGAAGGTGACGTGTGCGTTCTACCACTAGGTTGTAACCCTCGAAGTTGACGCTGCGTATGTTCAGGTAGACCATGAGATGACGCAGTGGGTGTGTTGCCTCTGATAGCAGTTGGTCCAGGTCGTAGTGGTCCACCAGCTGCATTTTGTGATGTTGAGTACAACCCCTCAGTTTCTTCCATCATGGCTTCATCACTCACTGAGCCAAGGATGATCATGTTCTGTCCTGTTGCTGCTGACTGGCCTGACGCCCCGAGAGACTTGTCTATGTAAGCAAACCCACCGTGTAGCTTGTTGGTGGTGATCATCCGTTGACGTGCCGAGTTTCCCACAGGCAATGTTGGGTAAAATTTCGTTTTCCGGTCCACGGTGGACTGGCCGAGGCATGATGGCTCCAGACACCTGGTTATAAAGCTCTTCACTGCGGCTGCGTTCTTGGTCATACCCCAATACCTTAGTTCCCTTGGCCTTAGTACGATGCTGCTGCCAAGGACCCGACAACGGTGACAACACATTCTCCATAAGGTCTCCAGAGTTGGGGTGACGGTCAGCCTTAGCCTCACCGGTGAAGAGGAAGGGCTGGAACTTTGCAAGGACGCCACGCAGTATGTCCATCCCATTGTCGTCAGTCTCGTAGTGTTTGTTGTGGACGAAGGGACCAAAAGGCAGCTTGGCCGGGATGAAAGCTGGATTATTTTATCGCTTTTGTCATCTTTCTTATCATCATCATCATCCTCGCCTTCCTTGACCTTGCTTTTTTTCTCCTTTTTCTCTTGTAACTCTGTATCCCTCGTGGGTCCTACACTGCTTCCCTCAATGCTGATCTGGTGGTGGTCATCTGGATTAAATTTCTTGTTTGGGTCTGGTCTGGATGTGGCTTGAGGGGGGAAGGTGGTGTTTCAGTGGCTGGACGAGGGGTTGGTGGTGGTGGTCGTCGTCGTGGTAGTTGTAGTCGTAGTGGTGGTACTGGTAGTTGCTGTTGTGGTCGTTGTTTCAGGGGGTCGTGTTGTTGTTGTTGTTGTGGGTGGTGGTGGGGGCTCTATCTGTGTTGGTGGCTTCTCAGTGGTACTTGTGTGTTCAAAGGAGGGTCGTTCTACGTAATTCGTAAACTCATTCCCCAACTCCTGGACATCAGGTTCTTCTTCAACTCTCCTTCCATCAACCCAAATACCTCTTCCTCCTCCTACTCCCCCTCCTAAGTCGTTAGAGAGATTGTTGTTGTTGTTATTGTCATTGTTGTTGTTATTGTTGTTGTTGTTATTATTGTTGTTGTTATTGTTGTTGTTGTTGTTGTTGTTGTTGTTGTTGTTGTTGTTGTTGTTGTTATTGTTGTTGTTGTTGTTGTTGTTGTTGTTGTTGTTGTTGTTGGCTTGGAGACTGATGGCCGGAGGAGGTAAGGCCGTGGTCGTCCCTCCATTCCTCCCACTAAACCCTGCTAAGTTCACATTACTGTCGAAGGTGGTGGTGGTGTCATCAATATCTTGGCTCCCCGCTTCAAACTTCCTCCTGTTAGTGTTCTTTCTGAGAAACTTTGGGAGTGGTTGTGGTGCGACGTCTGGCTTTGGGCGGACTGGAGTGAGGAGTTTCGCAATGTTTTGTGCCTGACGTGTGGATATTCCTGACCCAGTGTGTTCTCCAGGTCATTGCCATCATCATAGTTGTTGTTGTTGTTGTTGTTGTTGTTGTTGTTGTTGTTGTTGTTGTTGTTATTGTTGTTGTTATTGTTGTTGTTGTTGTTGTCGTACTGTCTCCCTCCTTTCTTCACTTGGGGTTTGTCGTACACGTGAATCTGGTTTTGGTACGGTCCGTCACCTAACATGAGCTCTTCTGCCAACAGGTCCGCCAGTTCTTTATTTATATTCTCTTTATCCAAGTGTTGTTCGTAGTATTGGCTCTCGTACAGCGTCTGTTCGTTGCCTTTTCCCTCACGAGTCGCCGCCAGCTGGGATTGTTTTCCTGCGTTTCTGCTTCCCGTGGCGAATCCTCCTCAGAGAGTCGTGTAGGATGGTGTGGGAGTAGGAGGTATGGTGATGACGGTGACGGTGAGGGGAATGGTGACCTTCTTCCTCACCGT
This sequence comes from Petrolisthes cinctipes, assembly GCA_033782935.1. Classification (NCBI taxonomy): domain Eukaryota; kingdom Metazoa; phylum Arthropoda; class Malacostraca; order Decapoda; family Porcellanidae; genus Petrolisthes; species Petrolisthes cinctipes. The sequence goes on from JAWQEG010006179.1 coordinate 4,510, forward strand.
CTTCACTGCTCACTCTCACTGTATCACGCTTCACTACACTGATCACCATCCTCTCCACCTTCTCTAGGATAGTCTCGTTTGAAGAAGACTCGTGCACCCAAGACCGAGATGGCTCTTCTCTGGGTACTGTTTGTTATGTTTACACTTGGGGTTTCCTGGTTTTCAACGGGTTCTGCTGTGCTCTGGTTTTGACTCCTGCTGTTGTATTCAGATTGTTTACTTTTATCCTCTCCTCTTCCGTGGTCTCATCTGTCACATCACTTTCCTTCTCTGGAGTTCTTTGTGTCTGTTTGATATAACTGTTTTCATTAACTTCATCACTCACATCATCCTCTTCACCATCCTTATTCTTCTTCTTAGATTCCCTTTCGTCGCACAATAGACTCGTTCTCTTTGCATCATCTCCCCTCGTTTTGTGATTCGCTTGACCCTCTCCCCTCACGGTATCTTCCCCTCCCTTCACTATATCTATCCTTCCCTTCACAGTTTCTTCACCTCCTTCACTTGTATCTATCCTTCCTTCACTGTATCTATCCCTCCCTTCACTGTATCTTCCCCTCCTTCACTGTATCTATCCCTCCTTCACTGTATCTTCCCCTCCCTTCACTGTATCTATCCTTCCCTTCACTGTAACTTCCCCTCCTTTCACTGTATCTTCCCTTCCCTTCACTGTATCTTCCCCTCCCTTCATGGTATCTTCCCCTCCCTTCACTGTATCTATCCTTTCCTTCACTGTATCTTCCCTTGCCCTTCACTGTATCTATCACTCTCTTCACTGTATCTCTCCCTCCCTTCACTGTATCTTCCATCCCTTCACTGTATCTATCCTTTCCTTCACTGTATCTTCCCTTCCCTTCACTGTATCTATCATTCCCTTCACTGTATCTCTCCCTCCCTTCACTGTATCTTCCCATCCCTTCACTGTATCTTCCCCTCCTTTCACAGTATCTATCTCTCCCTTCATTGTAACTTCCCCTCCCTTCGCTGTATCTATCCCTCCCTTCACTGTATCTATCCCTCCTTCCCTTCCTCTCCTCCTACACCATCCTCTTCATGTCCCCTCACCACCGACCCCCACCACGTATTAATCTGAACAACCCCGACCCCTTGCCGTCCATATCCATTGTTTCGTGTTTGAGTGTATTCGATCCCATTGTTGTGTATCGACTCCTCCTCCTCCTCCTGCCTTCCCTGTGTTGGTTTTCCCTGTGGGTTTGTTGGCTACGAGACCCGACGTGTTGGGGTAAGGGTAGGACGACTTGTTGTGGTTGGGGTGAGGGAGGGGCGACCTGTACTGCTGGCCTCCACTACTCCCCCTACCACCCCAAACACGGACATCGAGGGGGGAGGGGCCAGGCTGGAAAGGAAATAAAATGAGGTTACCTTTTTTGGGTCATGTTCTGTTCCTGAGGTCAATATGCAACTTTCTGTATTACTTAATTGGCAAGGTAAGGTATATATGTTTTATGTATCAAAATATTATGATAAAAAAAATTATCAACCCGTCGAATCCGAAATAAATCCAATGAATACAGGAAGTCAATTAGAACATAATATGCAAATTGATTATGAATTTAATTAGTGTGTTATATTATTTTTATTGTAGATTTCTGATGTAAACAATGGTACCAATATATTTTCTTCTTCTTCTTTTTTGTGATAATGCATTTTTTTTTTTTTTTTTTTTGTGATTATGCATTTTTTTTTTTTTTTTTTTTTTTTTTTTTAAGGTTTATAACATGACCCAAAATTTAACCTCATTTCATTGTACAGCAGGAAGTTGCATAGACGCCGGAAGACAGGGAAAGAATGCGGCGTCTCTATCTTCTATGCTAATTAAATGGTTGGTGGTAAATATGGAGTAACTGATTCCTCCAAACTCTTCCAAGCCTGTATAAACATTGGCTTAGACACATTGTACTTCTCTCTCTCTCTCTCTCTCTCTCTCTCTCTCTCTCTCTCTCTCTCTCTCTCTCACACACACACACACACACACACACACACACACACACACACACACACACACACAGAAGCTCATTACACTATACTCCAATAATATTTTTATATTTGTGTGTATGTAAATTTATTGAGAGCAACTCGTCTTACAATGTGTGTATAAAAAAAAAATATTGTTGTGTGAGTGTGTATAGAAATTTTTGTTACGTATAGAAATTTTGTTTACGTATATGGATTTTTTTTTTTTTTTTTTTTTTTTTTTTTTTTTTTTGTAACTACTGTACTTACGATATGTTTTGTTGAAGTGGTGGAGCTGCAGTGAGAATCCAGAAGAGACATAGAGAACGTAAGAGCCATGTGCTGGTGGTGACGACTGACCCCTCCCTCCACCACCACCTACAATAATTACGACAACACAACGACCTGGTGGACGAGAGAGGAGTGAGAGTGAGAGAGAGAGAGAGAGAGAGGGGGGGGGGAGAGTAGTGAGAGAGGGTAGGTGATGTTCGATTTATAACACACATACATATACAGAGAGAGAGAGAGTAGTGAGAGAGGAGTGAGAGAGGGTATTGTAGGTGATGTTCGATTTATAATACAGATACATATAAAGACACACACAGGTATACAAACAGGACAGTACTCCTAGGGTAGACGCTGGACTGGTGATAGGGAGGGTTGGAACTCCCGTTTCACCTGTCTGTCCACCTTTGCTGATTTCTTTTTCGTGTCTCACATACACTGAGAGTAGTCCAACATACTCCCAAAGACATCACTCTCTCTCTATTTACACAATATATACAAACACGCTACACACCACACCCTTTGTCTTAATTAGAGAGCCCTTGGATACTCTGCGATCAACGGTTAGGATGCAACTATAGACCCCTGGCTGGGGTCCATTGCTCCAAGATAACCTGAGAATAAGACAATTGAAAAAAAAAAAAAAAAAAAGTAATAACACACACACACACACACACACACACACACACACACACCACACATACACACACACACACACACAGTCACAGGTAATGAACAGTGAACACGTTACAACACACACACACACTCAGGTAATGAACACACACACACACACACACACACACACACACAGTAATGAAAAGTGAACACGTTACAACACACACACACATACACACACACACACACACAGGTCTCAGGAGCCGTGTACATACAAGGAAGAGTGAACTGTATACTGTGAACAAAGGAGGGGCAGGAAAGTGACGTAAAAATAGTCTGTGTGTGTGTGTGTGTCGTAAAAAGTCTCTCTCTCTCTCTCTCTCTCTCTCTCTCCTCTCTCTCTCTCTCTCTCTCTCTCTCTCTCTCTCTCTCTCTCTCTCTCTCTCTCTCTCTCTCTCTCTCTCTCTCTCTCTCTGTTACGTAAAAATAGTATGTGTGTGTGTGTGTGTGTGTGTTGCAAGCTTCTAACTCTGTATGCCAGAAAACAGGCAAATTAAGTATTGGTTTCATTATTATTTCCAGAGATTGTTTACAGAAATCAACAGCAGCTTCATTTCACTTTAAAATAAAAAAATCATAATCTTATAATCTTGAAAAAAAAATAAAAATAAAAAATAAAGAAAAGCCAGTCCAAAAATAATCCTTCATTTGTACAATCTGCAAAAATATTATTGGAACCACCCATACATTGAAATCAGATATATAGTAATTAACCATAAAGGGGTTTCAATATTTATTTAGTCGACTTGTACTTCTCAATTTACCATAAAAAACATTAATTTGTATACAACTCCCCTCCCCCTGACTGGTTCTCACATTGTCATATTTGTGAAGTAAGCGACGTGGTGTTTTTGGCGCGTTTTTTTTCCCGCCTTTGTGACCTGGACATTGAGTGCGAGGCAGCAGTGGTATATATATAGAGAGGAAGGAAGGAAGGAAGGTGTGTGTTTGTTTCAGGGACGATTCATGTCACCATATTATTAGCTCTGCTGGGACATTCGGGGACACAGAACCCCTCCATTGTTTACGCTCCAATAAATTAGCTTCATCGGCGGGAAACCATTTAATCCGGGTTGTACAGATTAACTATTTTGGCGGGAATCCAGTTAAATCCGGGTACAGATTAACTATTTTGGTGGGAATCCAGTTAAATCCGGGTACAGATTAACTATTTTGGCGGGAAACCAGTTAATCCGAGTAAATATTAACCACTTTGGCGGGAAACCAATTAATCCAGGTACAGGTTAACCACTTTGGCGGGAACCCAGTTTAATCCGGGTTGTACAGATTAACTCTTTTGGTGGCGGTAAACCAGTTAATCCAGGTACAGATTAACTATTTTGGCGGGAAACCATTTAATCCGGGTTGTACAGATTAACTATTTTGGCGGGAAACCAGAAAGTCCGTCTTGGCTCCAATTGTGGTATAAAAAAACCATGCACTTCGGCCAAAATTTCAATCAACCACTTCGAAGGGCTTACAATACCTTCTGGAGCCTGATTAATTAAGTACTCTGAGGTCCAGTTACTGTATATGAATCGCCACACTCTTTTAAAAACGCCAAGCAAAGATAATTGTTTTCTATGCACTCACTCACTGAAGAAGATTATGTATATTTATATTGTTTTACACTCTTAAATCACCTCAGCACATTTTAATCACCTTACACAAACGATATAATAATTACACGCTTTTATAAAGTCAAATTAACGCCTACACCTTGATCTATGTATGATGAGGCGTTTTCTAAATCCGTTTTGGCGTTTTTATAAATATGAACCGGATTCGGGCGGATTTGAAGGGAAAACGAACGACGCAGCGGACGGATACGTATATGTTTCAACCAGCCTCACCACTAGAGAACTGAACACACACACACACACACATATACACACACACACATGCTTACACACACACACACACGTGAGTTTTATATGGCTTCACACACCCGGACACAACTTAAGGGGAGATTCTCATGTTGGTAATTTGGAAGGCTGCTGCTGATTCCTCCCAACTATACCATGAAACAGTAGATGCCCTCAGTGGTGCTAATAGGGGATCTGTTACGTGGCATAGTTAGGAGGAATCACAGACCTTCCAATTCACCAACAAGAGAATCTCACCTTAACTGTCTGTCTGGATGGATGGATGGAGGGATGGATGGATGTTACATATACGGTAATAGACAAGTATAGCTTCCCTCCTTCTCTTCCTTTCTTCCTTCCTTCCTTCCCTTCGTTCGTTCCTTCCTTCCTTGCTTCCCTTCGTTCGTTCGTTCCTTCCTTCCTTCCTTCCCTTCCTTCCTTCCTTCCTTCCTTCCTTGCTTCCTTCCCTTCGTTCGTTCCTTCCTTCCTTGCTTCCCTTCCTTCCTTCCTTCCTTCCTTCCTTCCTTCCTTCCTTCCTTCCTTCCTTCCTCCCTTCCTTCCCTCCTTCCCTTCCTTCCTTCCTTCCTTCCTTCCTTCTTCGTTTTCCATTTCTCATTTATTGCATTTTCTTCTTTCTTTTCTCTCTTCCTTCTTCATTTTCCTTCTCTCGTTTCTTTCTATTCCTTCTTCTTCTATCAGTCTATAATCTCCGTCTCCCATTTACTGCCTTTTCTCCTCTCCTTAATTCCTCTCTTCCTCTATTTATCTTCATTTTCCGTCTCTCATTTATTGCTTTCTCTCTTTTCTTATTCTTTTTCTGTGACATTTTTATTGGTAATTCTATATTTTTTCTTCTTCTCTTTTTATCGTCACTTTTTGTCCCTCTTGTTTTTTTTTTCATTCATCTTTATTCTCTATTATCCTTCTCTTTTATCTCGTATTCTCTCTGCATCATCATTTTCTTTCTCTCGTATTTACTCTTCGTCCTCCTTCTCCTCCTCCTCCTCCTCCTCCTTCATTTCGTTCTCTCCTCCTTCTCTTCTTTCCCCTTACTCCTCCTACTTTTCCTCCTCCTCCTCTTCTTCCATTTCGTTCTCTTCTCTCCCCTTCCTCCTCCTCTTCTTCCTCTTCCTCCTCCTCCTTCTCTTTTATTTCTTCTTCTTCTCCTCCTCTTCTTCCATTTCGTTCTATCTTCTCTCTCTCCTTCCCTTCCTTCTCTTTTATTTCTTCTTCTTCTCCTCTTCTTCCTCCATTTCATTCTCTCTTCCCTTCTCCTCCTCCTACTCTTCCTCCTCTTCCCTTTCGTTCTCTCTTCCCTTCTCCTCCTCCTCTCATCAGGCTACGTTCTCTCTCTCCTTCCCTCCCTTCTCTTTTATTTCTTCTTCTTCTGCTCCTCTTCTTCCATTAGGCTCTCTTCTCTCCTTCCTTCCTTCCTTCCTTTGACAAACCAGCGTGTGAATAGATCTAATCATTTCTCCCTCGACACATCATTAATGCATCAAAAGAGGTCAGATAAGGTCACGGGGTCAAAGGTCACACACACACACACACACACACACACACACACAGATAGCAAAGTAAAAATACACACCACACACACACACACACACACACACATAGCAAAGTAAGAATACATACATACATACATACATACATACATACATACATATACATACATACATAAAAGGAGTCATGGTAACCTTATTTTTTTTCTCGGGGCCTCGCAAGAGTCATAGGCTACTGACAGCCTTCAGTCCCAAGGTTGAGGTAAAAAAAAAAAAAAAAAAAAAAAAATAGACGTGTCATTATATTTAGTTTTTTTTTTTTTTTTTTTTTTTTGCCTTTTGTATTGGAAGGTGTTGTTGTTGTTGTTGTTGTTGTTGTTGTTGTTGTTGTTGTAGGGATATTGGGCGTGATTGTACATTTTACTTCCTCGCCAATGATCGCTTCTTTTCCTTTCCTCCTTCTTTCCTTCTTCTGTTCTATACACTGAGAGAGAGAGAGAGAGAGAGAGAGAGAGAGAGAGAGAGAGAGAGAGAGAGAGAGAGAGAGAGAATGTGTCAAGAATATGGGGTAAAATATAAACTGGCAGAAGTATGAGAGAGAGAGAGAGAGAGAGAGAGAGAGAGAGAGAGAGAGAGAATGTGTGAAGAATATGGGGTAAAATAAAAACGGAGAGAGAGAGAGAGAGAGAGAGAGAGAGAGAGAGAGAGAGAAGACCCTAGTAAGCTGATGATTGGATTGGCGTGTGTGGTAGGAGTCACCATGAGGTCACTAACTCTCTCTCTCTCTCTCTCTCTCTCTCTCTCTCTCTCTCTGTTTATTAGTCGTTTTCATCCATACATGTAAACATTATCAATCTCTCTCTCTCTCTCTCTCTCTCTCTCCTAAAACCCAGTCAGCAGTGTACGGAAGTAATTAAGAAAGCAAATAAAACTATCGGCTTCATCGGCAGAGCATTCGAGTATAAATCTAAAGACACAATCCTCACTTTGTATAATTCCCTGGTCCGTCCCCTTATGGAGTATTGTGTTCAAGCCTGGTGCCCGTACTACCAGAAAGATATAGCAAAATTGGAACGAGTGCAACGTAGAGTTACTAAAATGATACCAAGTCTGAAAAATAAAACGTACGATGAGCGGCTAAGCGAATTAAATCTATTCCCATTGACACAACGTAGACTGAGAGGGGACTTAATCCAGGCATTTAAAATAATCAAAGGCATAGATAATATGGACTGCACCAAATATTTCACTATCGATCAATCAAACTACACGAGAGGAAACGGCTGCAAAATCATAGGTAAATCTTTTAATTCGCACGAATCAAAGAATTTCTTTTTTAACCGGGTCGTCAACTTATGGAATGGGCTTCCCCGTAATGTAATTGACTGTAACACCGTAGACAGCTTCAAACGTCGCTTAGATAAACACCTTGCGTCTAATCCCCGACTTACAATGTTTACTAATGAATAATTTTTGCCCATTACAGGTGGCAAGTTAGCCAAATTTCACCTACTTTCTATCTTTCCTATAAAATTTCCTTGTGGAGTATTTCAGCCAACCCCACAAGGTTCCCATTCCTAACTTTATTTCCTGTACGGCTCAGGCCGGAGGGATTGGAGGGTGGGGAGAGAGCCTTCTACTTTGCTATCCTTACCTACGACTATCACTGGGGAGTAATTCATTCTCCACCAGTAACCTTCTAATCAGATCACCTCGTGTGGACCGTAAGGTCTGTTGTGGTCTGTGTTTCTATGTGTCGCATAGCGGTGCGTTAATCTCAGTGACCTGACCTTCCTTCTTCTCTCTCTCTCTCTCTCTCTCTCTCTCTCTCTCTCTCTCTCTTGTTCACGATGCATCCACAACCTTTCCTTTTCTATATTCTATAATCTAATGATATTTTATCCCACATAAAAGTATAATCTAATGATATTTTATCCTACATATCATATACATAGATATATTTAGATTAAGGGCATTATATAATATTTTTTTTAATTTCATTTATTCATTCTCTCATTAACAGTAGCATGCATCATAAGTTATTTCACTTTCTTTATTCCTCATTTGTTACCTTCATCTAAGTTGCTCTCTCTTACTGCCTTAGGCCATATTCTAATCTCAGGTCCCAATAGGCGCCTGTCAACTTCCTATGTCTGTTTGTTAATCCATTCACACACACACACACACATACACACACCATTCCCTGCGCAGAGTTCTGCTGCTTTGTTTGGCCATGGTTTTGAAATATATTAACCTTTTTGTGTAAGTAGTGAATTTATGTGTGCGTTTTTTTCTATATTTTCGTTGCATAAAAACACACTCCCTTGTGCTTCCGAAAGATAGGTGAAATTAAATGTATAAAAAATGGTACTAAATGGATGAAGAAGCCTTGAATTATGCTTTCCAACACGGGAAGTAACAAGGGTTACCCAGAGGTCCTCCAGTTGACCTTTTTTCCTCTCACTGTCGCTCACTTTTTACTACACACTCTATGTTCATATCAAGATATTACGAGCTCCAAATAAATTGTCACTGTGAATTTTGACTGTAAGGCTCACACATATCATTTACAATAATGAGTGAGTAATAACAGGCATGAATAATGCTTAATTAGCAGAAATATTAATGAAAAAAGGAAGCACTTCTATTTTTCTCGGTGTGCTGAACACCTCTAGCCAATCAGGGAAGCGAAAAAGTACTTGACCAGCCTACCGCACCTATAGGGCAGAGGGCTTCTCCGCCACCTTAGGCTGGACAGAGTATAGGTGGGTATTGCCTGTAGTGATGTGGGCAATACTTTAAGGGTTTTGGCTCCCCTTCGGCCCCAGCCACTAGCTTTCATCAGTTCTTTAACAGTCCCTCTTTTCTTTCTATTTCCTTCCTGCTTGCTGTCTCACCTCTCTATCAACATCTACTAGAGCTATATGACCTCGCTGTTGCGGCGCCTAATATCAATCAATCAGTCATCCATCCAAGTAAACATATTATTCATTTACATCCTCTCTCTCTCTCTCTCTCTCTCTCTCTCTCTCTCTCTCTCACAAGTGTAGAAAGAGGGAAAAAACGAGAGTGGATGACGGAGGGAGGGTTTCATGTAAGAGAGAGAGAGAGAGAGAGAGGAAGCCTGTATAGTAAAATTGTACTTTAGTCTGGTGTGAGCTGTTTACTCTCCCTTCCTCTCTCTCCCTCTCTCTCTCTTACCTGAAACCCTCTTTCCGTCATCCACTCTCGTTTTTTCCCTCTTTCTACACGTGTCAGAGAGAGAGAGAGAGAGAGAGAGAGAGAATGTAAATGAATAATATGTTTACTCGGATGGATGATTGATTGATTGATATTAGGCAGCTTCCTACCATCATTAATTCATACGGCATTATTTTCGTTATCAATTATTTATTTACGTATTAATACACCAGCAGATCAGTAGCCTAAGAAAAATCCAGAGAGCTCTAAAATTTTATCCCTTCTACACCTCCAGTGAATATTATTTAGTAAATCCTTATTATTCCTCTACTTTAGTGTGAATTCTATCATATCCTGTTTTTCATTGCTATTGATTCTATTCATATTGTACATTGTTTTCATTATAGATCAAATCAGGAACCATGGCAAGTAAGTAAAAAAAGTGGGATAATTTATCATATTACTGTTCCCAAAGGAGAACGTTTTTGAGAACAAATGAAGTCAACATTAGAGAATGCAAGAATGTTTTTACTTCACTCCTGTTTAAATTACACCTTGCGTGGATTCTTCTGTTGTTGTGCCAGGTTTTCTGCTTACTGGTTTAGTTTATTAATACGTAAAATAATAATTAATTATCTCAATATATTTACAGTGCCAATACATATGTCTAAATCACCCAGAAAGTGTTAAAATAAGGTGACCTGGAGATGCATAGCAACCAAATATCAGAACGCTGAGGCTACACCAATACCTAAAAAATACAGAAACACTCCTAAAACTCTTATAAATATTAAATAACACCACTAAAATACCCCAGAAAACATTAAATTACATTATACATAGAGAATCCTAGAAGCCGGGTATCTGTACACTAAGCGACCACTGGAGTGCATCCGTGGCAGACAGAGAGGAAAGAGGTGCATTTATTTTTCACTTTAAAATGAGGTAAGTGCTTCTAAACTAGATATAAGACATTTTGCTGGTTTATTTGTAACCTGGGGTGTTGTGGTTGTGATTACAGGGTGTTAAAATGTGTTAAAATAGCCATCCTTGACCCCAATTAATGAGGGACGGGAGGAAGCAAGGCTGTGTCCCTTGTTTTTATTTTGTTGCTAGGGGTTTATTTTTACACATATTTATCCGTATTTCCTCGTATTTACCCATATATCTTATTATTTTCTCATATTTCCTGGTATTTCGACATATTTCTTATTATTTTCTCATAGTTCCTCGTATTCCAAATTCTTTCGGTATTATTTTAGCATTTCATCGTATTTCCACATGTTTCTTATTATTTTCTCATGTTTCCTCGTATTTTTGGTAAAAGTATAGAAGTATTCCGTTCACTATATTGTATATTTTAGTATCATTACCCACTATTTTGGACCATTCTAAGACACTTTTCATCTATGGGGTTTCTCTCAGAGATGCCCCGTTTTACAAACATGATTTGGAAATTAGTCTGACCTAACCTAACCTAGACCACAGCAGACTACCGGGACTTAACCTGGGCAAACTACTGGGATATAACCGGTGTAAACTATCATAAAGTGACCAGGGCAAATTCCCAGGACCTAGCCGGATGTGGTAACACTGCGCGGCCCTAGCCAAGAACGGAGTACTTCTCTACAAATATCGTATTTTTTATTATTTTCTCATATTTCCTTGTATTTTTTATTACGGTATGTAGTGTTTCCGGTATTTATTGAAAGAATTGCCATTTTGTAGCAGTGTTGCCAGATCCAGCTAGGTAGTATTTTGCGCTGGTCATTTCCTGTACTTTACCACGGTTTTTTCCCGTTAGTTTGTTATTGCACAGTGGTCGCTATTTTCTGAATTATCTACTATTCTCAGACTGTGTACCAAACTCTCTTGGTACTAAACTAGATCTAGTATGTTATATCCCCTTGTTGGGTCATGTATTAACTGATGGAGGAAATTATCTTGTATTGTTTCGAGAAATTCATTTGACTCGTGGTCTCCTATCTGATCCATCCAGTTAATATTCCTATAGTTGAAGTTTCCTACAAAATCTGACTCAGTTTTTCCATCTTTTAATATATATGATTGATAGAAACTGGAAAATTTGAGCCAAGTTTACCCAAATTTTGCTCAGATATTCCGTTTATCAATTATCAAATATATCGATTTTAACAAAAAACATTATTATATTGTATTATATTATTATCCATAAGATACCCAAAATCCCCAATTTCCCATGTTCTCCCCAAGACTTTTATATGTAGGTGAGGGCTATCTCCAAAACAAAGCATTACCTAAAGAAACAATGGTCATATTCACTCATATCACAAGATGTAATACTGTATATAGGCCTACTATAAGAAAGTACTGTATGTATTTTTGCTATGAAATTCCTATTGTGGCAAGTTGGCAACTTGATGTGGCGTTTTATGCTCAATAGTGTACAGGTAAACGTGATGTGTAATGTGTAGATATTGTATTATTAATTTTAATGATGATTTTGGTTATTATTGTGATTATTATTTTTTCAGCTCGGGTGATTTGAGCCTCTCGAGCATTTCCAATGATGAGCTCAAGATGGGTGACCTGGAGAGCTCCAGGTCACGCTCCAAGGAACACCGCCACAAACACAAGAAGAAACACAAGCGTCACTCTCACAAACACAAGCACAGGCACAAGTCTTCAACCAGGAAAGAAAAGTTAGTCATAAATAATATGTTTACAGTGCACTGCCATGGGTTTAAGGGGGAAGTTTGGTGTTGGTAATTCTGGAGCAACTGAATCCTCCAAACTATTCCAAGCAACAGAACACCATTATTTTTGCTCTTTTGGTCCTGTTTCCTAGCATATTTTGGAGGAATCAAGGCACTCCAATGTACCAAAAACGAATTACCACCTTAACGTGTATTTCTGTAGATACGTTGCAGTGGAGAAAAAATTCGTCACACAATTGGTTCCAGACACTCTCATTGGATTAACATGTATCCCTGTCTATAAATTTCTGTGTACTGTATAAACATTTATATAATTCTGCGTATTAATCTGTATTCTTGTACAGAATATAAATTTTAGTTTATAGAAGTTGTATTGTTAATGTGTTGCATGTATACCTCTGTATCTGTGTACAGTATAATGGTTGTATTGGTAATGTGTTGCATGCATTCTTACCTGCAACAGAAAACACAAGAAGCACCGCAGCAAGCACAGGCAGAAGGACTCTGACAGTGAGAGTGGCGATGGCCAGGACGGAGAAGATGTGGAGCTGATCGACGACCTGCTGGAGGCCGGACTGGAGAGGACGGTCACCACTCCACGCCTGGCTGGGAGGGACGTGGAGATCAGACACGCCACCGCTGGCAATGGGGTGATAGAGTCCATGAAGATAGTCGTCAACAATCGCAACGGAACCAATGAACAAGTGAGTTCATTCTGAGTTACTTATCCTGTATTGTAGTGATGTTTTACAAAATTGTGGTATGTCAGGCATGTACCAGTGTGTTAGATCTCATACTCACGTCTAATATCAATACTTAACGTTTTACAAAATAGTGGTTTGTGTTGAGCATGTACTAATGAATATACTGTGCATTAGTTATTTACTTTTGTGTTTTGTGGACAGCCGGTAACAGTGTCAAGCAGCGATGAAACAACAGAGCGAGGTGTGAGTGAGGAAAACTCGAGGGAAGCTGCACGCAAAGCTGAGGAATTCACCCTTGACTCTTCAGACTTTCTTCACATCGGTGAGGACCTCAATTTGGAGGAACTCATGAAGCAGAAGTTAAGTTTATATATGAAAATATTTGTTTTTTCATGAATACTAAAGGAAGATATAGGCATCTTAGGTCTCCTCCATTCTTAAAAAAAAAAAAATTATAACTGGAATAGGAAAATATACTGTAAATTGATATTGTAAAAAGGTTTCTAAACTCACCAGATAGCTTTGTCTATATAAAATGCTTGCTGTATTTGGTGCATCTTGCCAACAAGATGCCTGCAAAGACGTGGACAATACTATGAGAATTTTAGTGCCACTTTAGACCTTAGTCTATCGTCCCTTTCCTCTCCTCTACTGTCCTGCTTTTCCTTCTTTTTCCTTCATGTTTGCTGTCCATTTTCTTTGTCTCCTGTTTTTAGAAATAAATGACTTCTGCCCTAGCAATCATCTTTCTTCTCCTTTTCATTTATTCAGTCACTCGCCAACCAGAGTACCTTTAAAAGTGGCAAAATACAGTACCCAAAGCCAAATGTAGCATCCGTCCCCACTTGTTCCTACCACAGGCTGCCCTCCAGGCGTGTTTAGGAGCGTACATGAGTGATATGGAAGATGATGATGAGGCTACAGTGGTGGCAGTGCAGAAGGCTCCTCCCCCTACCTCCAAAGCCCCACCACCTGTAACACCCAAACAACAGCAGCCACAGCCGCAGGAGGTGGTGACCATTGAGGATTCGGATGATGCTGGGGAAACCAAGAAGAAGGAGCGCAGGAAGGAAAAGGAGACGAGGCCCAAGAAGAGAAAGAGAAGCAGGTACCTGACCAGTCCTCCCTCACCTCCTTCTTCATTCTTGTTTCTTAATTGCTGTTTTGTGGTCTTGTTTATCACCCAGACTTTCCTGAAACTGGTAACAACCTTGAGAGTTGATGGGTGCTGGTCTAACACATTCATGCATTCACTTACTAGTTTATTTGATAATTTCAACAAGTTGCTTGGAACCACTTTCACACTATGAATTGAAAGCAGTTTTCAAGAAGACTAAAACCTTTGTCTCATTGGAGCTGTTAAAAATAAAAATCCTGGTGCTTGAATTATTTATGAAGCACTGGGTTTTAGGCATCATATTCACCCTTATGTTTGTGTCAACGGGATCATGGGTAGAGTATTATCATTTATATAATTTGCAGTGGTTCTTTCAAGGAGCATTCTACTAGTTAAGTTAGGTCAAAACTAACCCCCTCAAAAATGTCCCTTTGAATGGTAAATGACATGTGTTTGAGCGTTCTAGCCAGCCTTCGTTCCCTTGGGTGTTACCGTATGGAGTCGCAGTTGCCAGCTGTGGTGCCTCTCTGCAGTACTTAAGTCCTCCCGGCTGAGGCTCGGCTGGTGCTGGGTACCGTAAAGTATGACCAGGTACTGAAGCGTGTGTGTGCTTACTCCAATAGTAGCCTGTATACACTGTACTTACTTATCCCTTCATGATAGCCGGCTTAGGTCAGGTCAGCCCAGAGTGGTGCAGTTTTCATATTTACTTAATCCTTCACACTAACAGTCTTGGGTCAGGTCAACTCAGGTCAGGTCAGAATAATCATATTTATATTTTCACCATAATGTGTTACGTAAGGAAGGAAATAGGTACGTATAGTTATGCAAGGATATATCAGAGAGATAATTTGAAAATTTGACTATTGGATGATGTTTATTGTTGGTTATGACTGCAACTCATCTCTTCTGTCTCTGTCTCATACCTACCATCAGTCAATTTCAACATCTAAGATTTGAAGATAAATACTATAGTGGTCCATTCTTTCTTCTCTCATATATCAGTCAGACAGAATTATGTTTTACTTATTTTCTAACAAATAATTATGATCGTTCTAAACAAGCATTCATTTGATACCTTCTTTCTTCATGCATTATAGTTTGAGAGTGAGGGGTAGATTGTTGTGGTAGAGATGGTTTGAGATGGAAGACAGGTAAATTGGACAGTTGTAGCTAATTATGTTTTTTTGTTTATTTATGCTTAGGTGTTGATGGAAAGTGGAATTTGACGGTAGAGTCAACTTACTGACTTGAAGGGAAGATATACGATTGGTAAACTGGATGTTTCTGATTATTCCAAACTCAGCTTTTAAACAGAAATAAACTACTGTACCTCAATAGTGATGATCTGTTTTGAGGCATAGTTTGGAGGAATTAGTTGCCTCTGTGTTCCCAATATTTTGCCCCCTTACCAGTCAAGTGATAAAACCTAAAGTACAGTAAATGCGTCATATAATTCCCAACCCTGCCAAATATCATTAATTACTGGCTGCGCGCTTCACTGTTTACAGGCTTAAGTACGGAGCTGAGCCCTCACCAGCTCTGCCCTGTCTACAGAGGCGTAAGTACCCAGGAAAGGGTAGTGGCTTGTGGTGGCTTCCCTCTCTCTCCATCCGTGGGAGAGTAAGGACACCCTCAGTAACAGTTTTGGTTCATTAATCATATGGTACTACCTCCCACATGTTGCCAGTCCCACCCCCTCTATACTGCACCAGCGACTCCAAGTAATGCTCTTATTTTCAGTGCAACATCTTTCTTGCAGTCAGAAATTATTGAACAACATTAATCGTTGTATCAATTGTATTTGAAAACTAGAATACAGTATAATTGGAGTGGATTGATTCCACTCAATTAGTCAAAATTTAGCTAATTGGACAGTATGTTTGATTGTTTGATTTAATGGTGTTGCAAATTTAAATATAGTATATATTAACTTACATAAAGTCTGCCAGTAATTGCAGCAAATTCAGTGATCGATAATTTCAGTATACAGTTTCTTTTAATAAGATAATTGATATATTTGATGTAAAGCTTTAGATGTGGCAGTATCTTCTTTTTGTCAGACTTTCTCTAACTTCCTTGCAGTGTTTTTAGAGATAGTTTCATCAAGGTGTCAATCCTGCTTCCCTGTATTCATGTCTTTTATTACATACAGTATATCCAATTCTTTACCTTACAACCCCAAGTCATCAACAGTTATGATACCTACTCTTGTAATTCATGGTTTTATTTGTGTTACATTTGACTTTCAGGATTACAGTAGATGTGTATTACATGAAAACTCAAATAACTTGACTGTTAAGATACCATATACAGTATAATTATATTTATGATCTTTATATAAAGGTATGGGGGAAGTAAAAGACTTTAGTACAGTAGACACTCATTATCATTGTCAGAGGAGCAATTAAAAATGACGTAAGTAACATTGTTTCTCATATGATGTATTGCACACTGCCTACATACAATACTGTCTTTTATTCTTATGGAGATTGTGCTTAACACTACTGTAATCATGTTTTGGTTTCTTCTTTCCCACGTCTTGCTTCAGTGGCACCATGCAAGTTGGTACACTTCATCATATTACAGTACAATACCGTATATACTTGTTGTTATATTCATGTTTCACACTTTACCTCAACTTGTTACATTGCCATCTACTACCAATTTATATTTAAAAGAAGATCGCTAAGCCTATTTGATAATAAATAAAGGATGCCTGGAAAAATGTTTGGTGGTCTTCAATGACGGAATAACTTGTTTTGAATGTTACTTTAAAGGATATCAGTGTATTTTTGCTTAAATAAACATGTGACTAAAAGGCATTAATGACTGCAAATATGTTGATAGAGTGTCTACTGTATTATCATCTCAAACTTTGCCGGTGCATGTCAAGTTGTGTTAGTCTTTTTTATAGCAGGACTTCTGGGTCAATTTCACATCAGTCGCGACTTGTTTGATACGATAGATCACAAAAGAATCAATATACAATATGTGCAAATCAATATTGACCATGGAAAAAAAGGTCTCCAAAATATTAATGTCCGACATCAACAGTTTTATTAATGTTTTAGGTACCGATACTTTTAATGATCTATGGCATCCCCAGCAAACATATTTCATGCTTTAGAGTCAGCATGTTCGTCAGTCCATGTTGTCTGCATTGATATGGGTGATACTTGATATAGCTTTGATTCCCCTTCGGTCCTAAGTCTGTCCCTTTGGTTCTTCAGCTGTTTTTCCTTTCATTCTCTTTCCTTTTTGCTTGCTATCTCTATATATTTTATCTTTCCTTGTTGCGACATCACTATCCTACCTTCAGCCTAAAGATGGCCTGGGCCCAGTAGACTGTAGCCATATATTTCTTTCAATCATTCTTTTTTTTTTTTATTCATAGCAATATCTTCACAACCAACGATCACACGCTATATTCCGTCATCAATGTCACCACTGAGTTTAAACCACTGTCCTGTTCTGAATCTTTCACTAGGCTGCTTACATATTGACTATAAAATTGGTTCTGTGAGTTGGTGCAGAGAAGAGGGGAGCGGGTTCTGCTTGCTGTCTCTGGCACTGATTATTTGCTGTTAAGGCAGCTGGTTTGTAAGATTATGTGTCCATATGCTTTTGACACAATTTTTGTTAGTCACACATTTTCAGTCAGGATTAGTGAAAATGTTTAATAATGTGAAAATGTTTGGTAGAGGTGTGTGGTTTCTTGCAAGGTATACAGTTCGGGAATTCTGTTGAGCACTTTATTGTAACAAGGGCAGCTGTCCATTTATGTATGCCATGCTCTTTGATTTCACGTTGGCAGAGGGAGGTGGGATTACACTGAGGTATAGATGTTAAATGAGAAAGTGTTGCAGAGTTAAGATGAATGTTGTGGAGAATACAAGGGGAAACATTGAAGTGTTTTAACCATACAGATAGGATAACATAGGGGAGATTTATTATTCTCTGTAAGAGGGCGATGTGGACAAAGGAGATGGAGGAAATCAAGGTTGGTATGGAGGGATGTTAATGGGGTCAGATAATATGATGAGTTATATAAGAGAGGTGATGGATTGTTTAAACAACGCTCGTAATATTTCTTAAGGACCAAGAAGTTTGTGGATTTTGAGTACATAGTATCCTCGCTAAAATTATATAAGTTCCATAATATTTTACTACTTTCAGGATACTGTAATTTACAATATTATAGGTACACAGTCCAGTGTTCAATGGGGGGAGGGAGGATGTACAGTACACTTGAAAAATGCTGGTGAGGGGATAAAGTGAAATATAAACTGGTCAGAGTGTTAAAAGTAAAGCCCTAGTGGTGGTGTTATCTATTATAAACAAACATCAGGTACTCAATCAAACAAGTTCATTGTGGTCACACAAGTGTGATTTTGCCTCTCTGGTTAGATGGTGGACATTGAAAATAAAGTTGTCATGAGTGGAGAAAAAATTATATATCATTCTCAAAGTTCACCATTATACCAGAGTGGGAGGCAGACCCTAAGACCAAGACTGCAGTACCTCATTTAGGCATGGGAATAAACTTTGATTTGAATATTTTTTGTGTGTAGATAATACCACCATAAGGCCAAGTGTTACTGTCTCCTGTTGTATGTGTTCATCACCGCTCATAGGAATGTTGAATGACTTGGGAAGTGTAAGAGATGGAGGCCCCCTGCCTTGCCTCAAAAAACTACTCCGCTCTTTATTTGTTGCCAGTTTCAGAAAATGTCTTTGTTTCTTGAAGTTTGATAGAATTTGATTGAGAGAATGTAGTTGAAAACACATTAAAGAAACCTGTCTATTGATAATGTTTTGCCTCACATAATTCTTTGAGTCAGAATATTGTCAAGCATTGCTCATCCTCTGGTGATGTTTTCATCTATGTTTTTATTTCCCTAGTGATGATCTCAACTGTTACAATATATGACACGTCTCTGTCTTGCTGTTCACAATGATGTGTTTCATTATTATTTTCTATATTTTTAGCAATGTGTAGGCTTCTACATAAATTATATGTATAGGAGACATAATTCCCAATCAATTCCATCCATTCTAATAGTCTGCCTTACATCAGAGATAGGCTCCACTATCAAGGACATTCAGCTTTTATATCTTGTTTTTCTTATTACTGTTTATTTTTATTATATGCTTGGCCATGGGAATGCATACACAGCCTGTTGATTTTCGTGTGATCATCAAAATATACGAAAGAAGAACAGGGCTGGGAATATGCTGTACCAGAATGTTACTTTTAGAAGTACATTGGATAGTTATATGGGGAAGAATCTTTGCTACTTATCTTTAAAGGACTGTATGTACCAGAATACTCAGTAGCAAAATGTCAGAAAAGGCTTATCAGTATTTGTGCAGTGTGACAATGAAATACAACTTTGTGCTGATCTATAAAAAGTTCACTAAAATTCTCTTAGACTCTGTAGTGTGTCTTACCCAACAGCTTGTGTATGACATTGTGTGGCCAGCTGTTCAAAAATCACAACAAAATTACAGTTACTCTTTGAAACCCATCAGTACTTGGCTTTGTCATTTTCTCTTTAAAGAGAAGTTGATCATGCATGAAATGTCCATAATTTTTCTCACTTTTTTGCAAAATTTATTAAGCTACTTTTAATGTACGGTAGCTCCGTACTTTTCTTTATGAGGCATTATTTGATGTGCAGTTTTGTATAGAAATAATTATGAACTTCTTATTTACAGATTAGCAGGTGATTCCACATAATGCCTTTTCCTTTAGCGCTGGAGACTCAAAGCAAACTTTGTTTTCCTAAATACTTGGTAACAGATCAAGGAGTGAGGCTGATGAGAAGCGCTCTAGACGAGACAAGGAGAGACGAGACAAGGAGAGACGTGAGGATGGGTCAAGCCGCAGGGACTCTGGTCGCGGCCATGACAAGTCTCGGGAACGCATGAGGGCAGAGGAGAGAGAAAGGAGGGAGAGGGAACGTAGCCGGGAGAGGAAAGATAAGGAGAGACAGTTGCGCGAAAAGGTAATTATACAACTAGCCAGAACACACAGGACTGTCAAGAGGGTTTATGCACACACACACGTACAGATACACAAATATGTATACTGTATATATATCACACACGCAGACCTTTTCCATTTCACATGTACAGTGTAACAGTCACGGCACTGCCTAGTTTGATTCTTGTGAATTTTGGTAAACTTATTGCCTCAGATATATGGTTGATGCCATATTCAGTTTCATATTGGAAAAGATTTATAAACAAATTATGTCTCTCATAAGTTGCTGCAGGAGAAGGAACAGCGAGAGCGGGAGTGGAAGGAGAGGGAGGAACGACGCAAAAGGGAATGGGAGAAGAAAATGGAGGAACGGAAGGAACGCGAGAGGCTACGGGAGGAGAGGCTGAGAGAGCGGGCAGACAGTAGAGACAAAGAAAGGGATCGGCGGAGGGACGACTTGTACAGAGACCGGGACAGGGACAGAGATCGAGATCGAGATAGGGACAGAGATAGAGACAAGAAGTGAGTATCTTTCTGTTGTGTGTGTATTTGCTCATCATGTTTCACTTTGGTCAAAAGCAGACTGTATTGCTTTTATTTCAGACTTCTTACTTTTAACCAGTTTGTCAATATGTATGATACTTGGTATATAGGATGACTGATATGTATTCTTTAGATTGACTTTAACTGAATTCTTAGAAGTACAGTAGTTGAGTCTGATGAGAGAATTTTGCTAAACGTTTATATTTCTTATCTGTATTTTCCCACATTTCTGAGTAATAAATTTTCATGAGAAAATTTGTTGCAGTCTTTTCAGGTCGGATATTGACTACAGTCGAAGCCGGGAAATGGACAGAGAGAGGGAGCGGCAGAAGGAGCTGATATTTGGGAAAGTGAAGGAATCTACCTCAGAGAGTGAAGGGGAAGACATTGACTTCGAAGAGGATGAAGAGGAGGAGGAGCAGAAGATTGAGCGAATGAGGAAGCAAAGAGAACAGTTATATAAAGTTAGTTATTACAAAACCTCTCCTAATTTAAGGGGATAGTACTGTGTTGGAAAATCTGGAACAACTGATTCCTCCAAACTTTTATTTTTTCAAACAACAGGCCACCATTATTTTTGTTAATCCTGTCCTCTTTCCTTGCAGGAATCAAGGCACTCTAATGAACCAAAATTGTATTACCACCTTAATGCACATTTCTTACATGTGATATAAGAGAGTTTAACATAAGTTGTACATGTCTCATCAGTTGCACACGATTAGGTTGGCATCATTAGTGCTTAATATCCTTCTATTGAACTTGTCATTGATTTGGATGCCATTCTTTACTTGAAATGAGAGCTTATGCATCTTTCTATATACAAGAGATTTTTTATTACTTTGTACATCCATATTTTATCTGTGAACCATTTCTCTGTGTATCCTTCTTTTATCAGTAGACTTCTATTTTGTGCATTCACCTTTTATCGGTGAACTAGAGTAATACCTTGTTTACCACTGGTGTTATGGGTGTGTATTGCTTATAATGAATCTATGTACAGTAAACCCTCTGTACAATACCTCAAAAAAGTATTGGCCCTCATTTTTTGGCAAACAATTTGAAAAATCAGTGATGTGATATGAAACATGCCCGAAACGAGTGACTCGCAACTTAAGATTTCAAAACTATCTACTCTCTGAGTGCCGATATTTTTTGAGGTATTGTACACTCCATGCCCATACTGTATGCGGATTCATCGAAAACCGTGTAATACACAACCATAATACCAACAGTGGCAAATGAGGGATCAGTGTATTATTTTATGCATCCATCTCATTCCATCGTTTGTTGTACAGAAACTTGGGCTTGAGAAGGACTCCAGCCAGGTGACCCCAGCCAGCAGTGAACTTCCTTCCATGTCCAACACTCCAAGAGATTCTCCAGCACCGCCCTCAAGGTATAGTAGTAATCTCCCCTACCTCTGGTCTTGAATTAAGGGGGTAATACTGTGTTGGGAAACCTGGAGTCGGATTATTCCTGCAAACTATTCCAGACAACAGGACACCATATTTCTGTTCATCTGGCCCTGTTTTCTGGTATACTTTGGAGGAATCAAGGCTGTCTATTGTACCAAATGTGTATCATATACCCCCTCAACACATTGCCATTGGGGTTTATTTTGTGACATACCGGTATAACACTAACAAGAAATCCAATCTTGTGTAAGTTAGACAGAGACATATGGAAATCGCCAGCTGTCATTCCAGATAAATTAGCTTCTGAACTTAAAGATTACCACATACTGTATCGTATATGTTAGTGGGGAGTCATTTGCTGTGATAACTGGAGGCCTGATTCTAAACTCAACTAGGTAACAAAATCCCTCCATATGAGACTGGGGAGTTGTGTTATATAGCAGAGTTGTGTGTGCTAAATAGGCTCCAGTTTGCCCATAACAGCATACTTCCCGTAAAGCTGTGTATAATGAGGGTTTCCTGTACATTTTTCAGACCACCCTCACAAGCCCAGTCTGTGGAGGTCAGCGGGAAGGAGACCCCGCCCCTGCCACCCTCCAGGTCCCGCTCGGCCTCCCGCCAATCGAGAGCCTCCAGTAGTCCTAGTAGGAGTAGAAGTAGAAGCAAGAGTAGGAGTAAAAGTAGAAGTAGCAGCAGAAGTAGAAGCAGCAGCGAAGACAAGGAGAACCATCAGAAGGTTGCCCCAGTTTCCGACGAGGACAAGGACAAAAAGCCGGTCAGTAAAGCAGCAATACCATCCGACAATGAAAAGGACGCCAAGGAGAACCAGAAGCCATCCGATGAGAGTAACGATTCCAGCAACCCCAAAGACTCCCCGGAAAAAGACAAGAAGATGAAGGACATGTTCTCAGATATGTTCGGGGACAACTTTGCCATGGACAAGCTTGGTGACATCCACCAGGGAGTCGCCGAGAACCCCAACCTGATGGACAATTGGGATGATGCTGAGGGATACTACCGTGTCCGCATCGGGGAAACGCTGGATCAGAGGTAAGTGGATGGAGCCAAAAACAATTATTTTAAGATTGCTGTAACTTTGAGACTTCATGCATTATTTCCTTTGAATTGTATGGTTCCTTTATGTTTGTATAGTACATCAAGATTTGGCGGCTTGGTTTTCTCTTCATTTACACACACCACAGATAAAAGTTTATGGAACTTGACTCTTAATGCTTGATTTTCATTTTGATTCATGGTCTCTTCCCCTCCCTCAGATACACAGTGTATGGGTACACAGGACAGGGTGTGTTCAGTAACGTGGTGAGAGCCAGGGACGCTGCCAGGGGAGGCCAGGATGCAGCCATCAAAATCATCAGGAACAACGAAATTATGTGAGTTTATTACAAGAAAATGTTGTGGTTTTCTGACAATTGTGATTTACATTTAATATGGAAGCTATATTTATTGTGTAATATAGCATCACATATCGTAACCAATGTTCAAATAATTTATTCAAATGGGAGAATCTTGGAAAATAATTGGAGGTTCAAGTGAGAAACTTGCTAAAATGGTGAACAAGAGTATAAATTTGTGATGTGGGTCTGAGGAAATAATTATGCTCATTATTCATCGTTTTTTATTTGTTTCTGGTAGGCACAAGACCGGGAAGAGGGAGTTAAATATCCTCAAGACCTTGAATGATGCAGACCCTGATGACAAATACCACTGTCTGCGACTCTACCGGCACTTCTTCCACAAAAACCATCTATGTATGGTTTTTGAGCCCCTCTCTATGTCTCTCAGAGAGGTCAGTTATCCACAAACCCATAATGATTAGTTGATCATATTTTGGGACAACTGAAATTTTCCTATTGCAGTATATATTGTATGGCAATATCTATATAGAGTATGTAGTATGGCAATGTTAAAGGATTAATCCTTTCCCATAGAACTTGCCAGACCACTTAAAATCACTTAGTATTAAGCTGAGTATCCTGCATAATACATCATCTGTCCTTGAAAAGTTAATTAAAGATATCATGGTACCTCTTGATGGGGTATACTGTATCCTATTGTATTTTATATTTAAGTATTGTTGTATTTTAATCAGGTACTGAAAAAATATGGTAAGGATGTTGGATTGCATGTTAAGGCAGTGCGGTCGTATACACACCAGCTCTTCTGTGCCCTCAAGTTACTACGCAAGTGTAACATTCTACATGCTGACGTCAAGCCAGACAACATCTTGGTTTGTACATAAATATGTGCCATTGTAATTTGCTAAATGCTTATTATTTTCCTATGCTATCAAAATATATTTCTTATTTTTCATAAATATATTATTGACAGATTAGTTTTGTCGAGATCACACACGAGTTTCTGATATTGACAGAATATATGTGTGTTGGAATAACATAATGACTAATATTCATTATAGATTGCACCGAGTCATTAAAACAACCACATACTGTGTATTTTTTTTCAGGTAAACGAGAAGAAACTTGTACTGAAACTTTGTGATTTTGGCTCGGCATCAAAGGTCACAGAAAATGAAATAACACCATACCTGGTGGCAAGGTTCTACAGAGCTCCAGAGATCAGTAAGTGTTGGCAGTGTGTTGGGTCCCATTTTCTTGTTCATATTCATAGTATTAATAATGGGTATCATGCAGGAGATATCCAGGAATTATGTACCGTATATTATTAACACAGGTGGTGATGCTCTAGGAAGGTTGAACTGTAACGGTGTGAATTTTTCTTTATTTGTTATTTTACTTTCCATTTATCTCAGTCATTGTGGTTCACTTCTCATCTTTGTTCATGATAATTCTCCTCATAACAACGGATTGGCACACAATGGTTCTTTGCACATTTTCCTTGCAGCCTCACACACACACTTCAATACAAAACATTCACTGCCTACTTGTTATTCCAGGATGTTTAGGGTCCAAGTCTGGGTAAAATGGTGTACATCTCGCTAGAATAATTCACCTGTTTTGAAATCATATGTGATATTATGTTGGCTTTTCCTTACAATAATGCTGTTTTTGTTTTTGTTTTTTTTCTGCAGTTCTCGGGATGACTTATGACTTTGGGATAGATCTGTGGTCAGCGGCATGCACCATATACGAACTCTATACCGGCAAGATCATGTTCCCCGGCAAGACTAATAACCAGGTGAGTCATATGAAAGATCTTGTGGTAGAGAGTGAGTGGCCCAAGCTTTAAAAAATGGCATGTTGGTTGAGGAAAGGTTTCAGTTTGTAAGGGTGACTTAGACTTGTATCTGTTCTCTCTTTCCTACAGATGTTAAAGCTTTTCATGGACCTGAAGGGGAAGATGCCAAATAAAGTGATCAGAAAAGGAGCTTTCAAGGACCAGCACTTCGACAATGCCTGCAACTTCCTGTACCGAGATATGGATAAGGTCACGGAGCGGGTAAGTGTTCTGGTAGTGGATGCTCTGCTGTGTTACTAATAATGATTGTGTTGTGTCAGTTTGTTGTTTATGCTTGACATGTGATAGTAACAAGTCAATACTGTAAACAATTGCCAGATCCTCATCATTCCTTAACACCAGGTTTTCAGCCAAACAAATTTGTGATAGGAAATGTAACTCCTCGTAAAGTTCTATCACATCAGCCTAGAAAAAACAAGTTTTTTTTATTAATTCGTTCCTATTCCATTCTTTCTTACACAATCACTCGCCATGTTGTGTTATCTTTGCCCCTCATAATCCCCAACATACATCTTTTTCACCACTCTTCATCATCTTAATCATCTTCCAACCCCAGGAAAAAGTGGTGGTAATGCCGACAATAAACCCAACAAGGAACCTGCAACACGAGATGCTTGGGGACGGGAACCTGCCTGAGGACCACGCCCGCAAGGTGTCCCAGCTCAAGGACCTCCTGGAGAAGTGTCTCATGCTTGACCCCATTAAGAGGGCCACCATAGACAACTGTTTAATGCACCCATTCATTAGGGAGAAGATGTGAGCAACCAGGGAATATTGTTATTCTTGTGGAGCAATGATTGTTTGATTACAAAGTGATGATTACTCATCACAACAGTTGATTAGGGATAAAATTGTAAGTAGTAGTGCAATTGTTAGGAAGGAATATCTGCTCATTGTGTAGATATACTGAGGAAAAACATTGTGACAATAAGTAAGAACTGTTGGTAAATTGGAGGGTTACTGATTCCTGTAAACTATACCAGGAAACAGGCTACCTCAGTGTTGCTATTTGAGGATCTGTTTCGTGGCATAGTTTGAAGGATTCCAATTTACCGTCAAGAAAATGTACAAGTACAGATTTTGATAAATAATTTTCCATAAACAATTAAGTTGAACTGAGACAAAGTTATTCAGTGATCATCATCATTGCATAGTGGGTAATATTTCAGAGGTGTGACCATTAGTTTGCCTAATTATTACATACAGAGGAATCCTTAACACCAGTTGCGGTTGATTTAGTTAGGTGTAGAGTAGCATAAATTATGTTGTGACTTGTGGGTGAGTGACTAATTGAATGAATAGTTTTCTTGCTGGTACTGCCCTTGTTGATATGAGTAATAGCAGCTGTATTCATACATAATATTTGTACTGCACTGAATATGTTTTTAAGTTTGACATTAATTAAAAATAAAATTAATATTAGGAATGATGGCTGTAGTATTTTCAGTTGTGTGATATGGAAATATTTTCAAAGAGTAAACACTAATGAAACATGTGACTGACTGACTGTTAGTGCCAAGTATTAGTAACCCGTTTCTGATCTCTGGAGTTGAACCTGGTAAATCATTTTTGGTTGTCCGGGTGAAAATATAGTCACCTGTCAAGTATTGGGAAGTACTAGAAATGGAGCAAGGAGGCCTGTATAGTTATTGATGGGCTTAAAAAGATCATCGCAGGTGCACTGATGCGAAGGTTCCATTTAGCATGATGGTTGGAGCCTAGATTAAATTTTTTTTAATTATGCGTACCATAATGTTAGTAACATCAGTTTTATTTTTCATATTTTCTTTCCTATAGTCACAAAAGAGCTGTGGCATGTTTAATCTGATGCAACCCACAGGATATGATAGTACATGGTTCTAGGTTTTTGTGCATAGGTAATGCTGTCCTAATATACAAATTAAGACTTGAAGCT
Organism: Petrolisthes cinctipes; assembly: GCA_033782935.1. Lineage (NCBI taxonomy): Eukaryota > Metazoa > Arthropoda > Malacostraca > Decapoda > Porcellanidae > Petrolisthes > Petrolisthes cinctipes. The sequence goes on from JAWQEG010006179.1 coordinate 31,610, forward strand.
ATGTACTTTCATTTGCTACACTTTTTTGTCAATGATCCACAGAAAAGTTGGTAAACAAACACCCATCAAGTCAGTTATGTCGGGTCCACTCTGGAACTGGTGGTGATCTCCCAGAGTTTTTATGTTGTCATGTATATTTAGCAAGTTGTATGCAAACCTTGAGGAACATATTGGTTGAGCTTTATTTCTGTAGATTTCATATAGTTTTTATTTACAATGTACATGATGAATAGCGGGGGGCTAAAACTGCATTTATTATTGTGTGTGTGTGTGTGTGTCGTTGAGTGAGTACCTTGTTCGGTGTAGAGAGTAATGGTGATGTACAGGTGTTGGGTTGTGGCATTATTGACTAGTGTAGGATGCTTACTTAATTGGGCATTGCAAATTAGGGATATATTAAGTATCATATAGTTATATGCAGCAGTACTGACATCAACCAGTACCTTGACTATTTATTGAACACTTGTTAATAACTTGTTTTGAGTAAATACAGTTGCTCCTCATTTGGGAGGTCCACTTACCATTAACAGTTCTCTCTCAAAGATACATGAGCCCAAACTCACAAATTATACAGATGAAGATGATGAATCATTGAGCAGGGTTCTTATTTCAGTGAGTGAGAATGTGAAGTCCTCTTGAAAGTGGAGCTGACTGTACAGAAATAAGTCAGTTTGTAAAATGCAGTTTTGAGGAAAGTCAGTAAAAATGTCTCGGACTTAACTGAACATTGCAATATAAATTCGGCAGTAGGCTACACAATGCTGTGAATATTAGATTATTTTTCTTAAATATTTATTTACATTAAATATGATTTCCAGTGTTTCACAGCCAATGTTTAATTTAATGTATAGTGCCTGAACCTAAGAGCTGTATGTTGCCAATTGGAGTTTAAGTATCACTCTAGCCAATGAAATAAAAAAATAAATGGTATATTAGTGTTGATGATTGTAATGTTGGAATAACCAGCAAGCAGTGTTTGATTGTTCAACACACAAACACATCCATACCTTGGCAACACAAATGGGAGGCAGCCTTCAGGAAACGTCCAATCATTACGAGAATTTTGTTGAGAGTTTAGGGCAGAAATGTTATCCAGATGTATAACATGATCATATCCACAGCTCAATGTAACATTCTGTGCCTGTTGGAGTTAGAATTGAAAATGATTGTGTATTGGCAAGTAGTGCAGAGGCTTTATATCTGTTGTCCTTCCCAGTAAAGGATTTTGTGGTTAGTGTGATTAATGAGATGGATTATTTAATATTGTAAAATGAGACTGATACCTTGGTGTAGAGCACTAAACTTTATGTAGACCACAGCAAGAGTGAAGGTATGATAAGAGTTCCAAACCTTGACCTGTAGTTCAACATTTTTGGACATATAGACAAGATCTTGGAGCTAAGTTGAACAGATCAATTGATTGGATGTCTCTCTAAATATACATCAAATGAAAGACTATTTACTTAGACAGTGTTCAGGATAACTAATTCATTGTATGCTTGTGTGTGGTGTGTTTATTTAAAAGGTTTGGAGTCAAACCAAAATCACTTTCTGTAAATGTTCAATCACGGTCAATCTCATCATAAGGAAAGAACTGAAAGAGCATAAGTTTCCAAGTAGAGTATAAATATGGTTGTGTGATTTGCATACTTTTTTGTTGTTGAATATGTAGTGTCCACAAAAATATGTTCTTATAACTTTCCATATATTATATGACAAACCAGGTAGTGGGATTTGAATCAGAGTTGAGACTTGTGGCAAAGTTACGAAAGCAGCGCGAGTTGGGATGTTCATTTCCGTATCCACGTACACACTCTCAAAAAAGTATCGTTACACCTTCTGCTACTTGGTATAGAGGGATGCCACTAATGGTATGTTTAAAAAGAGCCTGTATGTGCCCCTACATTCAGTTTCAAACTCTTGGGACCTTGGAGTGATAGTTTGTTGAGTGTGTGTACTCCTTCATAAGAATACTTTTTGTAGGCACTGTGCAGTCACAATCCATACATTATTCCCAACCATAGATAAAGGAAGGGGATTAAGCACAAAGTAATCATTTGCATAGTGGTGTACTGTGCGTCTTTTACATAACAAGCATGCAATGTAAACCTAACTTGCTCAAGTAGAGAGATTTAACACATTCACAAGCCCTGCACATCTTTCCATCACATTCCTCCCTAATCTGTTGTAAGCCACCACGTAGAAGGCTTTCCATAGTTGTAATACTCCTAGATGAGAAACCAAATCATGTAGTGGAATGTAAGAGACTTGAAGAAATAGAAAAGCAACAACACAGTAAACCATCATACAAAGAGAATATACACAGTATGTGAAAGTTTACTCCTCTTGTTTTGTCTTGGCTAAAGATGTTGAACTAAGGATTGTGACTGTACCATATTATCTGCAGTTCGAGTGCAGACTAGGCTACTTTCATTTGTAGTAAATTACAAATCAAATTCTTAATATTTTCAGGTAAACCTTTAGCAGACCACAGTTTAGTTTTATATGTGAATGTTACTGATACCAGGTTCACTGTTGAGAAGTTGTAATATATATTAACTCGTAATAATTGTTTTAATATATCCATGTAGTTGCTGGTGTAAAAAATAAAATAACCACATCTCAAGGAGACTTTTCAGGCACAGGATCACTAAGTAGCATTATAATCAGGTTTAGGTCAGTATTTGTCAGGGTTATTTTATTTAATATTTTTATATTTACAGTACATATACTGTATACCTCACCCTTGAGACTGTAGCCTGGCCGTGCAGTCCTGAGTCCCAAAGGAAAGTAATATCCTGGACCATGGATGTATATAACATGAGCTGACGGCATGCAATGGTTTTTCGATGACGAATCCTAAACTTTTTTCTTGTCCCTTTTTAGTCTTTACCAGGGTTTATTCTAACGTGCAGTTGTACCCCTTTTGTGCAGTTGTAAATCCAGATTTGTGCAGTTGTAAATTTGTACTTAGTTTGAATTTGCATGGCTAGGGTGTCATAAACTAGGAAGGAACCACAATAGAAGTCACTGATAGCTGACCAGAACATATTTTTATTTTCATAAACCTTACCATATAATGCAATCATACATATTACATAAATCATAAAGCCGCGCCCCCCGGTTTGTGAACCACTGGTTTAGGTCGTTCGGGCCTCGCATCAGAGTTTGTGCAGTTGTAAATTTTCCTTAGAATAAACCCTGGTCTTTACTTGAAGTATTGAGATATCCTGATGTCAACTTAGCGTAATTTGCTTCTGCTTTTTACATTACAGAGAGAGTTTGATATTTATGTATGTGCACAGACTTTTTTTGTTATTAGTCCTTTCTTTCTCCATCACCTTTTCCCTTGCACTACAGGGTCTTCCTTGCTTCAAGTTGCTTGGGTCGAATTTTCCCTTCTTACACACCACCAACATTAATCCAACTAGATACCTTAACCAAGGATAATATTGTAGATTATACTGTTATTAACGCCGGCACCTCAAAGGGAGAACCATGATCAAAAGTTTTACTACAAAATTTCGCATATATAAGTCATGGCAAACAATTTTAACACATTCGTTTAGCCATCCGCACGCCCCCAGGTAAGCAACCCCATCCACAGGAACAAGATGCCCCCCAGCCAGAAAACCAGCATCCAGGCCCAGTCACTAATTAAATAGGCACCCAGAGTATCCACCAGCAGTCCACCATGAAGCTTCACCAGGAGGCGAAAAACTCATGTACAAAGTCAATAGTTTATACTATTACTACAATCTAATAAAGCTGTCAGCTTTCACCAGCATTTTTACTTAACCTAGTACAGTATGTTACTTAGTGAAGAAATATGGATATATTCATTCAATCCCTCACTGACTAACAAGAAGACGGTATTTTATAAAATCAAGAATACCATTCCGAAGATTGTAAAAGCTTCTAGTGCTGTTGATTTTAACAAAAATTGTATAAGAAAATCTGTGCCACACACACACACACATATATATATATATATATAATAATAATAGACAAAGAGGATACAAATAAATGAAAAAATGCAAACTCTATTATATATTAAATTTTAGATCCGTGTCCACTGAACAACAGCTGAGTTTCTAAGTTTGTTTACATCTAGTTGTTGGTGAACTTTGTACCCCTCACCTCACACGGTTATTATTATTACCTTGATTTACCACTGTGATTTACCTTAGTTTAGGTGTGGGTTTACTCTAATACTGTTAATTAAGGGACACTCGTATTAACATATTACTGTCAGTGGAGGATATATATAAAAAAACTGAAGTAATGATGATGAATATTGGTCGTGTGTTTACTTCCTCATCTTGGCATCATCTCGTTTCTCCATCAAGAGGATTGATAAGCACCACAACTCGAAATATGGCAACCGGTGGTAATAAAAAGTTGACTGGGAAGGTGGCAGTGGTCACGGCTTCAACTGAGGGGTAAGAACTAGAGTCTTGGTGGTAAACGTGTCTCAAAATTATGATGGTAAAGAAATTTAATAGCAAACGTGTCTCAAAATTGTAATGGTAAAGAAATTAAATAGTAAATGTGTCTCAAAATTATAATGGTGAAGAAATTAAATAGTAAACGTGTCTCAAAAATTATAATTGTAAAGAAATTATTATGTTTAACCTCGTCGCTGTCATTGGCTTGTGGGGAAACGTTTTGATCGTTTCCCTTGTACCCTGAGCCACTCACTCCCTTTTCAGTTTGTCAGTCAGCCCTCCTTTCTTTCTATTGCTTTTTAGGTGTTTGCAGTCTTTCCTTTCTTTTGTCTCCTCCCTCCTTTCCTTCTATTGTCGTTGTGCTTGCTGTCCATCGCTTTCTGTCTCTTCCCTTGTACTACAAGGTCTTTCTGTCCCACTGCAGTCTTCTTTCTTCTTCAGTTCTAATAATATGTATGGGAAGGAAAACATAAGGTAAAACTGTACTATTAGACAGTACACCTTCCTTGTATTGTCCAATTGTAAAGTAAAACCAAACATAGTGTCCTTAGTGCCATAATCTATATGGAAATAATTTGCACTGTATAATCATAATATCACTGAACATCTTTTGCAGGATTGGACTGGCAGCAGCACGGAGACTCGGGGAGGACGGGGCACACGTGGTGATCAGCAGTCGCAAACAGAAGAATGTAGACCGAGCAGTGACCGAACTCCAAGCTGAGGGTCTCTCCGTCATGGGGGTGACTTGCCACGTGGCCAAAGAGGAAGACCGCAAAAATCTTTTTGATAAGGTCGTGTATTAATTTTTTTTGTCTCCACATCGCATCTTGTTCCTTGGCTTTCGGATATTATTATTAAAAGTTTGCCCTGTTATGCCCGTTGCTTAATGAAATTTAGTACTGTAATATATGCAAACTGTAAAACATTTCTGTCAGACGATTTACTCTCATTTCCATATTCTGGCCAGATGATTTTACCTATAACTGAAAACCTTGTCTAATCCATATCCAGGCTGTTGAGAAGTTTGGAGGAGTAGACATCCTTGTATCGAATGCAGCTGTGAACCCAGCTGTGGGAGGTGTACTGGATGTAAGTATACTTTCCTTAGTGGTCTCATATTCCATATTCCAGTACAGTAGATACTTGTTCTCATAATCATTAGAAAAATATTAAGCCAAAAGTACAGTACCAAAGATTATTCTAAGTCTCTGTCCAAAAGTTGTAACACTGAACAACAATACTGATTTTTTGTTAATATAACTGTGCCCCTATGATGTGTAGCTGTAGTTCAGTTATTTATCCGTTTAGGATAAAAGTATCTGGGATAAATGTATAGTCTTGTGATGATTTTCCTCTCCATTTCTCTGTTATGCTTTCAGTGTCCTGGGGAGGTGTGGGACAAGATTTTTGAAGTGAATGTCAAAAATTCACTACAACTCTCCCAGTTGGCAGTACCTCTTATACGTCAGCGCAAGGGTGGGGCAATTGTTTACATCTCCTCTGTTGCTGCCTTCCAACCATTTGTAGTATGTATGGCAAGAGATTGTCACCACAACTCACAAACACTTTAACCCCAAGACCAGCTTGTAATTCTTTATGATAGGACTGCATCACCACTTACGGCAAAACCCAATCCAAGTACAGTACAGTAGTGTAACGGTACTGTAAACTTACTTTACCTATTTTGGACCAGATAATTACCTCAAATGCATTGCAACAAAACCCAGAAACATGTTTCTTCATTTATAATTTAGATTTAATTTAAATGCTCATGATGCTGTGGCAATAAAACAAGATATTCTATAAACATACAGGATAGTAAGCATTTTTGATGAGCTGGAAATGCCAGACTTGTAATGTAATTTTATTAAGCTGCTGTGGGAAGGTGCACACTACTTATATTTTCTAGGCAGATATTGGGTGTAAATATATCAGGCAGCTGTGAGAAGGTAGATTGATAAATATTTCTTGGCCAGATGTTGGGTGTGTAAATATATCAAGCTACTGTGGGAAGGTGGACTTATAAATATTTTCTGTGCAGTTGTTAGGTGCATACAGTGTGAGTAAGACAGCTCTCCTGGGGCTGACCAAGGCAGTGGCTCAACAGGTGGCATGTGACAATATCCGAGTCAACTGTGTAGCACCTGGTGTCATCAAGACTAAGTTCTCTGACTTGGTAAGTTAAAACACACTACCAGTACTGTATTTTCTTTTAGGTTTAGTGTTGAATGTGGAAGCTCTAATGTTCTCACTACAATATATAATGAAGAAGTACTTGAATCCAGCCCTACATTTTACACTCATTCACTCATTGAAGACCACCAACTGTTTTCCCAGGCTTCTGTTATTCATTACCATATAAACTAAGTAATTTACTGAACCTGTGTTAAGGGATAGTGCTAAATTTGATAATCTAATATCGAGGGCTAACTGTACTGTATATAATTATAGAACTTCTGAATACCTCTCCCGTGAATTTCCAAGTGCTGTACATTTTATCACAAACACTTCACCTCATCTCTTCAAATTACTTCTCACTCCGCCCTGAGTCAACATGTTGAAAGATTTAATGACTACTCCTCCTTATTGTACAGTATAACATCCAACTTAGGTCAGTGTCTAGTATTATTACTCAGCTATAACACTCCATAAAATGTCAAGCATAAAAATAACAGCTGGAATATCTCAAAAGTAATTGTAACTAAGAGGCTGCTTTTCTTTTCTAGCTTGTCAATACACCCGAGATTCATGACAAGATGGTTGAGACAATCCCACTCAACAGGTATGAGTATGAGTATTTAATCAGGTGTATTGATTCACTGAGCTGTATCCAAGAATCTTTGTGGACCAGACAGTGACAATGCCTAGTACAGTTGCGGACATATGAAACTGACACACATGAAATGGGGGGGGGGGGCCCTCATTGAGCATAGGGTATGATGAGATGTTATGTGTAGAGGCTCGTCCTATTCTATGCTTGAAGTGTGTCTCTTTCTTGTGTCTGCTACTATACAATGGCTCAGTGTAAGCTACTGTTGGTGAAAGGACAGTACCAGTCGTTGCCATTCCCTGATATGTCTTTTATTATGTGTTGTCCAGAGTGATTTAAATACAGTAGGTTCGCATATTGTGTGACAATTTGGGCGACAGAGGGGCTCACGTACGTAAAAATCGCATAGTATGAATACATGTTTATGTGGGGAAAATTACTTATGGGCAGCCGCTACCTCACACTGACAATTTACAGAGATCTTATACACCAATATGCAGGGTACATAACTGTGATTTGATTATGAGTCACATAGCAATGAATATAAGTTGTTACCAAAGAAATAACGGTACAGAAGCACACTAGAAATAGAAGCAGAAACACCGTAACTCCTCACAGTCTGCATAATAGCCTGCATGGGCTATATACATTCATGGGGATGGTAACACTGGAAAGCCGCTGGGCTAGAACTAGGGGATTGACTCTCGTAACTCTCTAGCCTGCATGGGCTGGTGGACAGAGCTTAGACCACCCCATACTCCAGCTACCCCAACCCTCCCTCACAAAAAATAAAGGGGCCCTGTAATATAATGAAAGGTGCTGATTTGGGATTTGTCGCTCAAAAGGTGAATCACGCATTGAGAACACACACAATATGCGAACCTACTGTACTGTATAAAATTAAGTTCATATTGTTGAAACTTATAATTATTCAGGAGATACAGCTGTGTGCTCAATACTATTCTCACAGCCCCTGCTCCCTTAAGTCCTGAATCACCAGCTTTCAACTCTTCATTTCATGTATTGAATTCAACCAATCCTTGTTCCTCCTTCAGTTCTTGCTATCCTCCCTCTCTGTGTCCTTTTCCGGCAGCATGTGAGCATAGCTAGTGCACTTCCATCAGTGTTTTCCTTCCAATAATGTGCTCTCATTTTCTATGTGGCTCCTTTACAGAGTGGGTAAACCTAAGGAGATTGCAGGGCTGGTGTCATTCCTGTGTAGTGATGATGCCAGCTACATCACCGGCGAGTCCTTTGTGGCTGCAGGAGGCATGCAATCACGTCTCTAGTGCCAGTCATATGCTGCAAGTTGAGCTGTGGTGTTAGTCTGTGGCAGTAAGTGTATTCATCCATAATTTCAAAGTGTGTGTTTATCTTCACTTTAGTTGGTGGTGTAATAAAGGTACCCACACGCAGGCCACTTTTGTGGACGGCCGCTTCCACTAAACATCAGAATGGATCACATACGTTTGTATGCAAGACCGCACTCGAGCCTCTGTGTGTGACAACTGCCACAAAAGTTGCAGCACAGTGAATACAGAGTCCATTTTCTCGTCCACTCCACTGCCACTTTCCACTGTGATAGAATCCGTTATTTCAAATCAGAGTACACACACAGTTGCTGATTGACTGGAAGAGGCATCAGAGTGTTGTGTTATCCTGTCATGGCTTTTAACGACAACATTGTGACACTTTGATTTTGGAGGTTCAGAAAAAGTAAGGTTAAAAAAAAGTAAGCGAAAAAAAATTCTGGATAACACTTCAAATCTTCAAACAATATGTGAAACTTTCCCCGAAGAAGTGTTTGGGAAACTATTGGGTGTACCAAGTACTTTTACTATGTTTCTTTTTCCTTCTATTCAGCAAGAGAGTGCAAACACATGCAACCTCTGTAGAATCCATGGTGACACTGGAATGTCTGGAAATTCATGTAAGAGGTCAACAGAATATAAGGTGGACCCTCTGGAATGAGAAATACCCTGTGATATGAAAAATTACTATATGATTATGATGTTAGCCAAGATAAGATTTTAGTCACAATAACTTAAAATAATTACTGTATTACTTGTATTATGGTGCTTTACTATAACAGTTCAGAATGTAAGAGTTGAATAAAGATTAATTTAGGTGTAATAATTATTTTTACATCGATGGATTTTGGAATGTGTGGTAAGTATTGTTATAACTTGGGATACAGTTAGTATTTTTTTTTTTAACAGAATTTAAGGATGTCTGGGTATTGTTATAACTTGGGGTATAGTGCAGTGTCAGGCAGGTATAATAAATTTAGCATATTGTGTGTGTGCCAAAAACTCTTGTGTTCATACAGGCATATTGATAAGAAACTACTGTACATAGTGTCACACATAACTATGGTAACTGACACTACACTATAGATAGATCAGTTTATTGATATATGGTAGTAATATTACTTTATCCAGAAATCGGTCTTTATAGAGAGATCTTCTATGTGGGTGTAACATTGTACAAATTATTTTTTAATTGGAAGTAAGAAAAGGTATTATATATTCATGTATAGTTTTCCAATTAGCTTTCAAAGGCTAAATTAATGAATAAAACTATAAAACTATACTTGATTCTTAAGTTGCCTCCCTCAGGTGGTTTCAGTTTATAAACCACCTTCAACTTTACCGGCGACACAGGAAAAAGGAATATTTAGAAGACACAGCCGACATATATAGCCCCATTATCTTTTCTCCCTGCTGTGACAACCTTTCTGACTTGCTACTCGCACACCTGTTGTATCACAATTAGTATAACGCTTGTGTGTCTGTGAGAAGGGGGAAGGAAGAAAATTTTATGTAAAGTACTGTACAGTAATATAGAAGACCGTTTACTAAGTAATCTTTGTAACCGAGTCCTCTCTCTCTCTCTCTCATGTGTATCAAGATCTAGATGTTGATGTGTATAACGAGTGTGTGTGTGTGCGCGTGCGTTGCCTGCTGGTGTCTTGTGTTGGCTGGGGTATTGTGTGTGCGTGTGTTGGCTGGTGTCGTGTGTGCGTGTGTTGCCTGGTGCCTTACGTGTGCGTGTGTTACCTGGTGTCTTGCGTGTGTGTGTTCAAACGGATGGACAGTACAGTTTCTTGAATATTTTTCACACAGCTCGCTTGACTGTCTCGGAGTGCATACCTCCACTAGTTTGTAAGCTGAACTTACCACGTACAGACGCCAAGCACTGGGTGTAGCCTACAGATATTGTACTTTTAGTAACAATATTGGAATAGAAATTGATATGTACTGTCGGCGGCAAAGTCATGTCGCCTCACTCAGCACGTCTTCAAAGATAACATAAAGGTTAATAATCGAATAAACACATTCACCATACTGAAATACGATATACGGGTAAATTAATATACTTCGGTTTTTTTTTTTAAGTTTACGAGCCCGTGAAGCTTATATTTCCATACTTCATGACTTGACAGATGTAGCGACAGGACATTTGCCGTCGATTGTACACTCGCGCACTATAATCCCTAGCCCACCTGAGTCGAAGCCCGAGATCTGAAGTAGGCGGTTTCTGGACGACAGCCCACCCTAACCTTCACGAGTCCACACACATTTCGAGCCAATGGAGGCTTTGGGTGGGCTATCATCCAGCAGAAACCGCCTGCTTCAGATCTCGGGCTTCGACTCAGCAGGTGGGCAAGGGATTGTGGTGCGCGACAAAAATAATGTTCTTTTCCACCTACTAATTCCTAATCTCGTATAATATCTGACAAATTTTGAAGCTGTGAATATTTTTTGCGGTGATATGTATATGAAAATCACGAAAGGACAAGATAGGGAGTAGCCGTTGGAAAGGCGTAAACTCCAACCGAACATTATCATCATCATCATCATCAAGAGGAAACAATATGAAAACTCTTGTGTATATGTTGTTGTTGTTGTTTTTTCTGCTACTGTCAATGCTGCAGGAGGTGCCTTTAAAGGGTGGTGTCCTGAGCGAGGCCCTACACTCACACATACACCTACAACAGACAAACAACAACACAACTCAAACGGTTATATCCACGTGGAATCAGTCATTTCATTCCGACACGATAACTTCTCCATCCCCACGCTTTTGTAAGTTTCTTGTGTGTGTGTGTGTGTGGGTGTTTGTGATTTTGTAAGTTTAGTATGTGTGTTCGTGTGTGTGTGTGTCCTCGCTTTTGTAAGTTTGTTGTGTGTGTGTGTGTGTCCTCGCATTTGTAAGTTTAGTAAGTTTGTTGTGTGTGTGTGTCCGCGCTTTTGTAAGTTTGTTGTGTGTGAGTCCTCGTGCTTTTGTAAGTGTGTTAGTGTGTCTACGCTTCTGTAAGTTTAGTGTGTGTGTGTGTGTGTTCATTCTTCACCAACAAAAGAATCTCCCCTTAATTTGTGTGGCTCGTGACTGTCCTGTACGTGTTTCAGTGTCCCTCTTCTCCGTGATTCGCTTCAAGAACTACGAGTGTGTTGGTAATGATGGACTGATGGGCGTCTGCTACACTGTGTTGGACTGTGCCAGGGGCGGGGGCAATCCATCGGGACAATGTGCTGCCGGCTTCGGTGTCTGCTGCGTCAGTATGTATAATAAGAATGGGCCTGATTGTCTGACTAAACCTTCATCGCCTTCTACAGTATAATCATAAGTATAAAAAGGGACCTGACTGACTCTTCATCGCCTTCTGCAGTCATAATTCAAGTGGGTTACATGGAGAAAATACACCTTAACATTTTATTTTGTATATTTATTTATTGATTTATATATATGATGTTCTTTTGTCTCGCACTCTATTTCCCCTTCCGTACCCTACAACTACAACTAATTATCTCTCTCTCTCTCTCTCTCTCTCTCTCTCTCTCTCTCTCTCCACAGCAAGCCAGGGTTGTGGGGGTCGAACCTGGAACAACATCACTTACTTCCAGAGTCCAGGCTTCCCCGCCACCTTCAACCAAGCCACCACCTGCACACACACACTCACCTTCACCTCAGACGTGTGCCAGATCAGGTGAGGGTCAGGGAAGGAGACGTGGGTAGGTGGAGGGAAGGAAGGGAGGGAGGTGTAGGTGAAGGTGGGGCTGGTGGGGGGGGGGTAAAGGGAAGAGAGGTAAAACTATAATAGGAGAAAGTTAGAGAGAAAAAAAGGGGGGGGGGATAAAGGTAAGAGAGGTAAAAATATAATAGGAGAAAATTAGAGAGAAAAAAAGGGTAGGGGGTATAGGTGGAGGGAAGAGAGGTAAAAATATAATAGGAGAAAATTAGAGAGAAAAAAAGGGTAGGGGGTATAGGTGGAGGGAAGAGAGGTAAGGATAATAGGAGAGGCTCAGGAGAGAAAGGAGGGAGTGGGGAGAGTAGCTCGAGGGAAGAGAGGTAAAAATATAATAGGAGAGGCTTGGAGAGAAAGGAGGAGGGGGGGGGGAGAGTAGGTGGAGGGAATAGAGGTAAGGATACTAACAGGAGAGGCTCTGGAGGAGAATGATGATGTGTTATAGTCTATATGTGAAGGTGAATGAATTAAGGGAGAGACGAACTTATCTGGCAGGTGAGATAAACAAGGGGTACAGGTATATGTGGTAATAAAGTATGGTAAATAAAGATAGGGAAGGAGACGCCATATATAAGTTCCACATAAATTAAAAGAGAGAGAGAGAGAGAGAGAGAGAGAGAGAGAGAGAGAGAGAGAGAGAGAGAGAGAGAGAGAGAGAGAGAGAGAGAGAGAGAGAAAGGTTCTACTAAGTTTCCCCAGTGAAAAAGAAGAAAAGACAAAAATTCATAATAATAAAAATGCCCTTTGCTCCTCTAAGACTGACAGACTGCTTTCAGAATGGACGTGGAGGTGATCACTAAAATTGTCACCACCCACAATAATAATAATAATAATAATAATAATAATAATAACCCTGTTGTTTCTCTCCAACTATAAACTGTTTTTAGAATGGACGTAGAGGTGATAGAGTTGTCGCCACCCACAGTACATGGGAGGTGTATTGACGACTCCCTCACCTTCTCAACGGGTTATAAATGGTCCAGCGTCTGTGGCACCACCGTCGATACTCACTGTACGTACTTAAATGGGAGATGATCTTGGTGGTGAAGTGGAAGCTAGGTCTCTGTATGATTGAATGATGATTCCTCCAAACTATGCCACGTAACAGATCCCCCATTAGTAACATTATTATAAGGTGGTGTGTTTTCTGGTATAGTGTGGAGGAATCAGAGACCTTCCAATTCACCAACAAAAGATTCTCTCCTTGATTGCTTTCTTTACTTACTTACTTGCTTGCTTGTTTGAGGGGATACGTGTTGCTTGCTTCATAAATTTGCTTGCTTACTCGGGGTTGATTCAATTAGAGAGAAACCCTTAAGGGAATATTTTCTTGTTGTCAAATGGAGGGGGCTACTATATTAGTACTGTAAATCCTTCAAACAGGCTCCCTTGATAATATACGTTTATTATAAGATCCACACTTCACAATTATCACCCTCCTACTCCTTCTCAACATTACTTCTTACCATTACTACCCACCCCTACCCCTATTCTACACACATTATTCCTACCATTACTCTTCCCCCTACTCCTATTCTACAAACATTATTCCTACCATTACTCACCCCTCCCACTCCTACTCTACACACATTATTCTTACCATTACTCTCCCCCCCCCACCCACTCCCACTCCTACTCTACACACTTTACACCCCCTCCCACTCCTACTCTACACACATTATTTTCACAATTACTCCCCACTCCTACTCTACACACATTATTCTCTCTAATACTCCTTACCTCTGCCTTTACAAGAATGAACTTTTCATTTCAGTTTCAGTATAATTCATTACTCATTATGTTTCCCCAAAGTCATACCGTTAACTACGTACTCCTCACCATCTCGTCCTCTTCCTCGTGATTTTTCTTCCTCCTAACACACAGTCTACCACGATGTTGACACCGCCCAGAGTTCGGCGCTGACATTCACCTTCACAACGGGATCCAAGAGCTTCGACAGGAGGTGGCGCTTTAGACTTTCCCAGATTTGTTGTGATCAGCTCTCCATGGGTACGAGCCTAAAAGTTTTTGTGTTTTTGTTTACATATATACGAACCTAAATGTTTTGGGGGGCTTTGATGATATGGGTACAAGCCTAAATGTTTTGGGGTTTTGTTTACGTGAGTATACAAACCTAAACGTTTTGGTGGTTTTGCTTACGTGGGTAGCCTACAGACCTAAATGTTTTCCCCACCCACCTACTTACCCATCTACCTACCTACCTGCCAGCTCCGACGGGGTGTGGACAGTATTTCACCACACCTAAGGGCCTCATCAAGGGTTGGAATCACGACGGTCTCTATCTCTCGGGACAGAACTACGCCATTTGTGTCAGGAAGGAACGCAACACTTGTTCAGTAAGCAAACAACAAGAGTGTTGGTAAATTGGAAGGCCACTGATTTCTCCTAACTATACCAGAAAACAGACGCCCTCAATGGTACTAATCTGGTAGGAGGAAGCAGCAGCCTTCAATTTACCAAAAAAAGAATCTCCCCTGGTTTCTTCTAAAGTATGCCAGGAAAGAGGACTGGACTAGATTAGCAAAAATAATGGTGCATGGTCTGTTACTTGAAATAGTTTGGGGGAATCAATTGCTTCAGATTTACCACCAACACTGTACTAGATTATCCCCTTAATTGGTTACTTCACTTTATAATTCCCCGAGTTGACTATTGTTCTAACTATCTATATAACTAAATTAAATACTTAGTTAAATAATATATATGTAACTAGCCAGCCAGCTAATCATTTAATCGAAGAAAGAAAATAACAGTCTCTCTCTCTCTCTCTCTCCACCAGACGACCTACAAGGACAAGAGACAGTTCGCCTTCAAGCCCATCTGTGACGACACCTTCGAGTACCCGTACCCTGTTTTCAACGACGCCCCCTCCTCCACCACCTGCCAAACCCCCTTTACCTTCCTCAACCCCGTCAGTATAGCGCTCCTCATTTGTTATTAATTGTTTTTGTATTTGTTTGTGTCTCTGTCGTTGTACTGATCATTTTCGTTCTTGTCAGTGTCTTTTTTTGTTTATTATCGTGGCATAGTTTGTAGGAATCAGAGGCCTTCCATTTCACCAACAAAAGAATCGATCTCCCCTTAAATAATAACAATAACAACTACTACTAGGTCCTACTACTACTACTAATAATAATAATAATCAATGCTCTCCTCCTCCTCTTCCTCCTCCTTCTGTAGATGCCCCTGACGGTGCCACTTCAGGGTCCCCACTACTTCTATCTCGTCACCACCACCGACACCACTAACGACCACACCACGGCCACCAACCTCTTCTACACCTACACCCAGAACACGTGTTGAGAGGAGTAGTTGCATGGGATAGAAAGGATCAAGGGACCGAGTTCGATTGATAGGTGTATTAAACTGTAGTGTGTTTGGGGTTTGCAGTATATTTATGTTACCTCTTCTACACCCACACCAAGAACGCCTGTTGAGGAATCGTTGCATGGAGTAGAAAGGATCGAGAGGCCTAGCTATAGAGTGATGGGTGTATATAATAAAGTGTATACCTAGTGTTTGGTTTGCTGTACGTAAAAAGTGTAAAAGTGGGGCCGTGGGAAACCAGAGAATATATTTATTTTATTTTATTTTATTTTATTTTTCTTATGGCTAACCACGAATGATCACTATGAAAAAAATTATATATATCCTTCTCGAGGTAATGCCAATTTTGCAAATAAAATAAGCTTATATTTATGTTGCAGATGCAACGTACAGTACAGTCGGGGCACATAGTCCTACAGTATGTGCCGCGACTGTACATACCTATGCTCTGAGAGTTGTAAGAAATGGGAAATAAAAGTGGTGAAGGAATTTTTTCATGTACGTAACCTATTAAGTGTATGAATAAAACAAAGAAACAGAGAATCGCACAGATAATTAAATTTCAAGTGGAGTTGTTGAAAAGGTAATCCAAAACGAACATTAACATTGCGACGACGCCGACGACGACAATGTTGTTGTTGTTCTGTGCGATAATCAGGGTTTTCAGGTTTGGCGATTTCAAGCGGGTCTTTGGGGTTTTATAGCCATCTGCGATTTTTATGATGGCGCAACCTACTTTACTTTAGTATTTTGTACGTAAATTTACCATGTGTCACTGATAAAAGGTTAAATCTCTTTTCGGGTGGCATTTATGTGTATTAGAATTAGTTGTATATTTAAAATTTGAAAAAATATTAGTGTGTTGGGCGATTTATTTATACTATTATTTTGGCTAGTATAATTGGCCCAATTTACTTTACTACAGTATTTTGTACGTAAATTTACCAAGTGTCACTGATAGAAGGTTAAATCTCGTTCGGGTGGCATTTATGTGAATGAGAATTGAAATTTGAAAGAATATTAGTGTGTTGGGCGATTTTCTTATACTATTATTTGGGCTAGTATGATTGGCAATGCTGATAATACCCTACTGACAGGCAGGTTGGGACTTGGGGAGGCGACAGAAGAATTGTTTTACCGTGTAATAATTATTTTGGGCATTTTTAACAGGATTGCATCACTATAATAAAAAAACAACCAAATTTGTAAGAATATGTAAGTATATTTGTATGTAAATAAGTATGTAAGTATATTTGGTAAATGTTGAATGAATTACCGTTATTGGGTACGGATTTTCTACCTTCATTACCCACTTATTTAGACCATTCTAAGACTATTTCCGCAAATGCCCCATTTCCAAGATAGGGCATATTCAAATGGGGCATTTTGAAATTAGCCTGACCGAACCTAGACTGCATCAGACTACCGGGACCTAACCTGGACAAACTACCGGTAAATAACCGTGGTAAAGTACAGGAAATGACCGGGGCAAAATACTGGGACCTAGCCGGATCTGGCAACACTGCTACAAAACGGTAATTCTTTCAATAAATACCGTATATTTCTATGTGTGTATAAGCATCGAGAATCGTGTTTAATTGTACTATGGAACCAATACACAACCATAATAATTAACCAGCACTGTATAATCTTGTAGTTTTTACTTTTTTAATGATTTTGTAGTGTATTTTCTTTTTTTAATGATTTTGTAATGTATTTTCTTCTTTTCTGTATGATTTTGTAGTGTATTTTTAACTGTTCTCGATGATTTTGACACTTTTTCATTTGGTGTAGCTCAGTGCTGTGTTTTAAAGATAACTCCTTACCCACCTATCCAACATAATTAACTAAATGGGTTCTTTTCTCAATAATTAAGCATGAAAATGTATAAAAATTCTGAAAAGTCCAGGTGGAACTGTTCTTCAGAAATACCATTACTTTGTACCAATACCACATCATCGTCAACACAGCCGATGTTCTTGCATACCATTAATAAATATATGCCTTGCCATCAGAGAGGAGACACTTACCAGGATGGGGTTAAGGAAAGTGAAGAGTGATGGTGAAGCCTACATGTACACCACCAACACCACCAGTAATACACAAGATACACTCACCATCACTGTTGTACAAAAGGATAATTCATTCAAGGTTAAGGTAAGTGAATGATGTACAGTACTTGGATGTGTGTGTGTATTTTATTTTTTATTTATTTATTTATATCTATATCTCTTTACAACTTAATTTCTCTTTCACTGCAAGTACTGTAATATAATTCTGTGATGGTGACGGCTGTAGTCAGATTTTTTAATTAAGTTATTCAAGATTTTAATTATTTGTGTCAGAGAGAGACCTTAGATAGTTATAATAGTCCATGGATTATTAAGGTTGGTCTTCTGCCTTAAATTGAATGATAGTAAAGAAATGAAGTACAAGCTTCCCTTTCATTGTTGGTCAATTGTTCTGAGTATTTTCCACAAAAACAATAATATATTGTTATTACAATAAAATATCTGCTGAGTGAATGTTTCATATTGCCGGTTACGTATTTATGTGATATTGGTAATCATATAACTGTGATGTTTCCTCTGTGATGATTAGCAAATAAAATGGACACTATTAGCTGTGTTGCCAGCCTTCATGTTCCTTGCAGGTGGGTGAGAGTACTGAGGGTGTGGTGCGGTGGAGTCGTAACCTGAAGAAGGCCCCAGGAGAGTACATGACCCTCCTGACACGCGCCGTGGATGGTTCTAAGGCCCCACACGGCACCAAGGGCATCGAACAACAGCTACAGGAAGAGGACGTGTTTGAGGTGCAGGATGGCTGTCTGGTGTGGAAGCAATATTTCCCAGACCAGAAGGTGTATGGCAAGCTAGGAAAGTTTAAGATGGAGAAGGTACTGTAATGAGGATTTTGCTAAACATCCCTGTGTAATTTTAACTCATGTTTGTGCTGTATCGTTTTCATTTTTTTGGCATTTTGGTTCTCTGGTGCTTGACTGTAGATATAGTTACTTATTACATCAGAATAGGAGTGTTTACACCAAGATTATTTCTTTTTTTATTGTCAAACAGATAGACTATGAAGCAGCAGTGAGTGAGTGTCTGGCAGGAGCTGTGAGTGACTTGAGCTCCAAATCTGACAAAATCCACAAACTGGAGAGAGAGTCAGAAGAGATGGACAAACGTAAGATGCTGTAAACTCAACAGACTTTTGCTAATCCCCTCATGCTTTGTTACCTCACACAAACATCATGCCATATTGTGTTTCTGTTTGAGTTCACTGGTGTTTCATAATTGTGTAAACTACATCAGAGTATAATATTATGGTTTGGGGGGAATTTGGTCCTTGATTTATATATTGTATTAACAAAGTATACTCCCTCCTTTACCCTAGAATAACTAATTGATTATACCAAGAACAAGAGGTTTGTGTTGCAAGAAGATAAGAATTATTTAAAACAGAACAGTCTGACTATGCATGCTGTTATTTAAATATATTTCATGTCACCTGTTTTTCCCCCAGAAATGAGTGAGGCTATAGAACTTGCAGCCAAAAGTGTCAAGGTCAAGGAGGAGTTTGAGAAGGAGATTTACGGTAAGTGTGCTGCCATCATCAATGCCAAGAAGCATCGGATAATTCAGATTAAGTCTGCTGTTGCCTCCACCAGCCACCCGACCACAACACAATCACCAGGCGAGAGCAGCCACACCAGTGGACGAGCAGAGGAAAGGGTGGTTAGTGGTCGTCCCCGGAAGAAGGCCAGAGTCGACCACAGCGGCAGTGACGGCTACAGCTCTGACACCGACGTAGACGATGTTGACGAGATAGATCTTTCCAGCTACGACGATTTAGGAAGTCACACACAGAAGAAATATCCAGTCAAGCCAAAAACCTCAGTAGTGTCCATGAAAGCGATTGATTCACAGGAGCTTTTTAATGACAGTCTGGAGTTCGAGTTGTATCCCACCAGTTCCAAAAACAAAACCCAGACGAAAAACGGCTCCAATTGTCAAGTAAGCACCAAAATTTCGCAGCTGTCTGTCGGAACCTCAAGCAAGGAGTCCAGCAACAAGAAATCTGTAATGCAAGAAGAGTCAGAGGAGTCTATACTTAGTCAGATATTTTGAAATTACGTCTGTATTAATTTTGCTTACAGTACTCACTAAATAGGCTGTAAAATGTACCATAACTACTGTATTATACCTGTGGGAGTGATGGGACATTAGTCTGTTTAAACAGTTTTAAGTCATGGAAGAGATTGTTATATATATATTCTTTTATCTAAATTTGTTTTGTGATTGTGGAACATTGATAATTATATTTATACACTAATATATTCACAATAGCAATAATATATTCACCAGACTTACAGAATATATAATAGACCTAAGATTTAAATGTGTGCGATGATTCCTAAGGTTGGTGTAGTGGGTGTGCATTTCTCTCTTTTGCAGCCATTTTGCTTTGTAACCTGGAATACGGAGTGACTGCTTATGCTGTACTGTAGTCTACACAAGATAAAGAGACTATCAACCATAAGGGTGTGATGGTTGTGCAAATTCATTGGTACTGCTCATGATGCCCCGGGAATAAACAAGCTAATTTTCAGGGTCCATCGTCTGAGGTGTCTGAATGTTTCACGCTAGAATTGCACTGAGAGTTGTTTTTTTTACCTTGTGTACTATTGCGGACAAATATTTCTTTCCACTCAGTGGTGCCTCATTTTGTTATCTCGCCAGTATTATCATGTGTTCTTATGGTGTTATTGCTTCAATATGTGTGTGACTATTCACTGGAAATTGGAAATTGCTTCTTCATTAATATATAAAAAAAATGTACAGCTCAATACTTGTAGAAAGTAGTCAAATGTTTACTAAAGTCACCCGTATGTGGAAAGAAACTTCCATCCGCAATAGTACATGTTAGACTTAAAGAAATTTATGACATCAGAGTGACACGAAACATAATATAAAAAAAAGTAACCATACACATCTGAAATAAATTTGACTAAGTTTAATGTACTTATTTGGTTAGTCATCAAATTTTGCTACCTGTACATAACATTGCATCCTTCCTGTTATACTGATAATGTGTATTGTATTAGATGAAAGACTAGTCACAAAATAATTTTTATAAATCCACTTTTATATGATGTGTTTACTACTTATTGTATGAAATTAGTTGAAGGCTGGTAGGGAGTTATCTGACTTAATGCCAGTAATACATTTGTTTAATAAATACTTTACAACTGTAATGTGTCCCATTTTGCCGAATCTACGAGTACACAGACACAGGTGCCACATTTCGCTAAACCCACTAGACGCTGTGCTCATTACTAGTGGAGGCAACTGTACGTGGTCTTGGTTGTTTCTAAACTTTTGCTCAAGCTATAGTCCTGCCTTGAGTTGAGGGTTGGTTGGCCTTCAAGATAAATATGTATGTGTGTGTGTCTCAAGTTAAGTGAAGGTCAAGGATAGTGGTGATTCAGACTTAAACCTCTTGACTCCTAGCGATATAACTCTCTCTCTCTCTCTCTCTCTCTCTCTCTCTCATAATTTACTTGATAAAAAAATATATTCATTGACCATCATCCAGTACAAAGATCTGAACACCAATGACCACTAATACGTGATTGAAGGACCATGAAATTATAGTGTGTGTAGCGTACAGTTGGACATACCATCATGGATACAGAAAGTCTCGGTTTAGTGGCATATTTTTATTATTATTATTATTTTTTTGGAGGGGGGAGCACATACAGTAACACAAAAACTAAGCACACATTTATACCCAAAACACACATACACACATGTATACCCAACTCACACACAATTATCTCGCACACACTGCCTACTAGGTTATGGGTAGTTCTTTAAGTGTTTGGGCGCCACTTCGGTCCCTAGCCACTTCTTTTTTAGTATTTCCACTGACCCTACCCCCATTTCTGTTCTATTGCCTTCATGCTTGCTGTCCCATCTCACTATCTGTCACCTTTTTCTTTCGTGTTACAGGGTTTTCCTAGTATGGTCTTTCCCACTTTTATTTTATAGCATAGGAGAGTATCCCCTAATAACGGTAATCTCTCTCTCTCTCTCTCTCTCTCTCTCTCTCTTGGCGCAGACGAAATTAAGGGTTTGGTGTTCATTGAAGATAGAAATACCACACACATACACACAACAAAGAGAGAGAGAGAGAAAGGAATCAAGGGTTTACTGTGCTTTCCTATGAGCGGCGTGGCCTTTGAACTTTCCCCTTTAAAATAACCCTTAGTCTGAGAGCTATCACAAACATACACACACATCTATACATACACTCAAGATTTGTACACAGTCATCGTCTTCACACACATACATACAGTCCCACCTTCTACCACACATACACGGGGCTGCTCGGCCAGACAGCTTGAGGAACTTCAACAACAACCACACATACACACACATACAGGGTCTCGCCGTCTGCCACACACACACGCACATGTACATACAGAGTCTCCCATTCTGCCACACACACACATGTACAGAGTCCCACCTTCTGACACATACACACACACGTACGAAGTCTCACCTTACACACACACACTACCTTCATCAGCCAGTTAAGGGCCATCTATGTATATAAGACACTCCTTGTTTTTACGGTCATTACCACCAACCCACCAACCAACAGGCCCTCTACTCTCCCAACATGTCTTGAGGGGGGAATCTCTCTTTGGACAACTTGAAGAGCTACTGATTCCTCCAAACTATGCCAGGAAACAAATCACCTCAATGTTACTAGAAGGGAATCTGTTTCGTAGCACTGTTAGGTTGAATCAGAGACTTTCCATTTCACCAACAAAACTTAGAATCTCCCAACACGTCTTAATTAGGTAAAAGGCTTATACACTTTTGCTACATTAAAGCGCCTTGATTCCTACTAAGTATGCCAGGAAACAATTAAACAGAACCCGATGAACAAAATTAGTGGTTGTCTGTTGCTTGGAATAGTTTGGAGGAATCAGTAGCTCTATATTTACCAACACTGCACTACACCCTTAGGTAAGAGGGAGCCTTCTAATGCAGGCGAAAAGGAGTGCTACAGAAGCCTTCACACAAGACTACGAAACAAATACCCCTATACAGTAGTTATTTACAGAGGCACTAGGGCCTACTGTGTTTCCTGGCATAGTATAGAGGGAATTAGTAGTCCTTCTGTTTGTCAATAATAGAATTTGCAGCTTTAGTTTCTTTCAAGTACTATCTATAATGTTAATCTCCGTTTACGTTCAGGTTTCCTTTAGAGTTTAGATGATCAAGGTCTATTAATTAAATTTTATTATGGTTTCAAAATAAACATGTTGGTCTGAAATAACACATATACACCTATTGCAGTCACTGCCATGGCAAGTGGGATGACAATGTTATTTACTATTTACCATATAATAAGCAAGGATGATAGACTATAGTCTATTATCCTTGATAGTAAGTGTCCGTATCTGCAGCCAAACATCTTAGAATTAGATATTAATATATTTCCCTGGCGAGAAATTGTGTAGCAAAAATCAAGAATATAATTATTATAAGCTATGAAACTGAATTATTCTACACCTCACCCACTACGTTAGCACTGTGGTGAACCTTCATGCTTATGGAATACCGTCTCCTATGTCTGTGGGTTCGTGTTTGTTTGTGTGTGTTTGCGTATGGGTGTGTGCGTATGTTTACATGGATGGGGTATCTTAATGGTTATGGGTACAGAGGTTTGTGTGTGTGTGTAGTTTTTAAGCCCTCTTTTGTATGTAAACAAGTTTCCCGGAAGATAATTTTTTACGTCGAATCCACATTACATGCATTTTACCATTATGTTATTATAAAAGGGTCTTGTTTCGTGTGTGTGTGCGTGTGTGAGTTTACATGCATACCCCTTTCTGCAAAATATAATAATTGCTATATTAGTTCAAAGTGCATGGCAACACAGACACCGGCCACCATTACTTGACATACCTGCAACATTTTCCCTTTTATCTAACGTACCCTTAATAGCATATAACTATCTACATATTCCAGCAGACGCACTGATTAATGACACCCGAGACTAAGATATCTATATATCCTAGAAATAATAAACAAGAGGTAAATAAATGAACCAAACTTGCTCCCCGTTGAAGTATCTAGCACTCCGCCACACACACACACACATACATCCCAGGCCTTGCATCATCACAACAACATATCCCTCCTCGTGGCTCTAGCTCTCTCAGTGTTGCTTAGGGAGTTGGTGGGGGAAGGTTGTCGTTGATATAAAGGTGCTTCTTCACTCGGAACTCCTATTTCACCTTTCTAAATGTATTACCAGGACTATTTATTTTTGTGTTTACACAGAATGCTAATAGTGTCATTTATTTGTATAATGTATGAATGTGATTGCACGTGGCTTTAGTCAATTGATGGTAGAATGCATGTGAATTATATTTACAATAATTACTTTATCAGCAGTTTGTAAATTCAGTACAGTATATATAAATTTGCATAAGGTGACATTATTGACGCAATGTCTTTCAGGGCAGTTTACGTTTGAAGTGAATTGTGTAATACATTGCTATCTGTATGTGATATTGAACTAAATACACAGGTAGGCTAATTCAGTTACATACGACCATAATTATAGTCAAATTTTACCTATACAATACCTACATGTCACAGTACGGTTGGTTAATGATTTATTACAAATATATCTCGTCATGGACATAACTATTTTTATTGGTAAAATCACACTGAAGTAATTAACATTATGTCTGCAACAGGTGTCTTGGGTTTTGTTATTGTTTATTTGAAGTGAAGAAGTTTTACAGTCATTTGTTGGTCACTGCAGGATTATATATTTTTTATTTACTAAAGCAGAATAGTAATAAATCCATCTAATATATACTGGCCTAATAGATAGATAGAGATAGATAAATTGATAGATAGAATGATTGATTGATTGATAGATAGATAGATATATATTAGAGGAATGTACGACACTATTCAAAATTAAATGTCGTACAGCCATGGCTGATGTTGCTGGACCAGGGTCCAAGGAGTGTTGGAGAGCAACTGAACAGAGTTCGAAAAAGTGAGTCTTCTAAAGTTCTAAGCCTCTCTCAACGTTGAGAATGGTTTGGAAATTCACTTGTTCGAACTCTGTTCAGTTGCTCTCCAACACTCCTTGGACCCTGGTCCTGCACTATCAGCCATGGGCCATGGCTGTACGTGTTTGAATAAAAGATGCTCTGAGCCTCTGACCAAGTTATTTTCTATGAATGAACTATCAAAGTATTTATTGATATTGACACTACGATTAAAAGTGAAATTAGACGTGTGCAATAAGAAATATGAATGTGCAATAATATTTTCCCTTGCAGAAATAAATCAGAAAGAGACGATGAAACTTTAATGATTGAGTGTTGCTGCAGAAAAAAAAAATCAGATACGTTGAGTGTTATTTGCAAAAAAACATTTGATACGTTGAGTATTATTGCAAAACGACAGAAAGAAACATAAGATACAAATAAGTGTATCCTAATGTATAACAATTAAGTGTTGTTTGTGGCTGTTATAGTGAGATGCTGGCTGGAGAGACATCGTTGGCAGTCTTGCTCAGTAAGTACAATAATTATTAAGTTACAGTCTACCGTACCAATTAATTAAGGGGTTAATACAGTGGTGTTGTTGGTAAGTCTGTAGCAACTGCTGATTGATTCCTCCAAACCATCAGGACATCATTATTATTTATGTTCATCTGGTCCTGTTTCCTGGCAAGTATACTTTGGAGGAATCAAAGGGCTCCAATAGTACCCAAAGTATATTATTTCCTAAATGATTGTTTCTTGTATTTAGTGTATAGTTGGTATATTTTTCGAGTTACTACATAATTATGAGATCGATCCAGTTTTCCAAACAAGACATAATAGATTTTCCTGTTATTTGTTCATTGTGGTTTTATGCGATTTTAACACATTTTTAACACCTAGTCACTTTTTTATATCATCGCTGCAAAAAAAGTAGTTATCTGAAGAGTTTGGCCTATACAGTACAATAAATTAAATAGGCGTAACTACATTATAACTGTAAAAACGAAACTACTGTAATGAAGGTATTTAAATTATTGGACCATTCCCTTACATAGGATATACATATGCTATACGATTAACTTATACCCCTTTCCATTTCAATTTACCATAACCCTTTCCATCCGAACCCTATTTTTTAAAGTGATGTTTATAAATACTTGTTGGGTAACCTATTTAGGCCAGTTATTCTCTAGCCCGGGCTGTTCTGGTTAAATAAGGCATGTTTAATTTGCATAATATGGTTGATTTGCATAGGTTGGAATTATGAGGGAATGTGGGTAGTCAGAGAGAGAGAGAGAAAAAAGAAAAAAGTAATGCATAGGGGAGTGTATGTATGTACAGTATGTATGTATGTATGTATGAAGAGGGCAGAAAAGGAAGGAAAGTGTAAGTGGGAGAGAAGTAGGGAAGAGTGCAAGATGGAGGGGAATAGTGAAGGAGTAAAGGAACAAACAAGGAATTACGGGTGCGAGAGGAAGTAATAGATAGATAAATAGATAGATAGATATGCCTTTACCTACCAAAACAACCACCGCAACACACACACACACACACACACACATAGCCTATAATTATAGCCTAGCCCAGCACAGCCCTCGTCACCACATTTTCAGTAGCCTAGGCAGATTTACATTAGAATAGGCTATACTAGACATTTGTTTCAGGGTTAATAATTATTGTGTTTTTGTACATAGAAAGAACATGATTAACACACTATTTACCTTAAGTAGTGTACTTAACCTCGGTAGATTTACAGTAGAATAGACTATACTAGACGTCACCTATTCGTTCAAGGTTAATAATGATTGTGCTTTGTGTATAGAAAGAACAGGTTTTACACAAGTGTAGGCAGATTTACAATAAAATAGGCTATGCTTTTATTATTTCAAGGTTATTTATGATTGTGTATTTGTCCAAAGAAGAAACAAAACAGGATAAATTGGTGTAACATGCATCATTTTCAACAGTGTGAAAATTAAATTACGTGGGTAATACAGTTTAGGTACTGTGTACATCAGAGCGCCTCGAGTCATCCAAATTATCCCAGGAAACAGGATTAGATGGACAAAAATAATGGTGTCCTGCTGTTTGGAATAGTATGGAGGAATTACTTGCTCCAGATGATTTCAAAGTTGGTGGGAGGAGGAAGAAGAGAGGTTAAGGGGATAGGTAGCACAGTGTTGATGATAAAATCTGAAACCACTGATTTTCTTCAAACTAATTCGAGCAACAGGACACCATTATTTTTGTTCATCTGGTCGTGTTTCCCGGCATACTTAGGAGGAATCAAGGCGCTCTAATGTACCGTACCAAAAAAGTGTATTAGCTTACCTACCCCCGTAACACCGAATTTGTGCTTGCCAATTTATCGAGTGCTTTTTATGACCGAGAACAGTGGTCGTGAATCACAGTCTTGGAATAATATGCTCATTTATCACTTTATGGTCTTCCCCGTTAAGGACCCTAGCTGTGATCGTGTATGAGAATTGAAAGATTCTGATTCCTCCTATCTATGTCACAAAACAAGCTCCTGCCCTATAGGTGGTGATTTGTGGCAATATTTGAAGGACTTATTTACCTCCAATTTTCTGACTATACTCCGGCTACATCACAGGGTCCCTAACTCCCACATGCACCGCGGTACCTAAATAAAACAGTGCAAAAAGAGCTGGAATACTGGTTATGATTGCATAGATATAAATACTAGGTGAGGGATCATACCAAACAATAAAAGTATATAAATGATTAGATAAATGAGGTAAAATAAAATAACGCAAAGTAATTCAGTTAATTATTAATACGTAATAACTGTAATTGGACTAGCGCTAGACGATATCGGCCTGAAAAGGGGAGATTCTCTTGTTGGTGAATTGGAAGGTTACTGATTCCTCCAAACTACTACGAAACAGATTTCCTACTAGTAACATTAAGGTCGTCTGTTTCCTGGCATTGTTTGGAGGAATCGGTAGCCCTCCAATTTACTAAAAAGAGAATCTCCCTTTAAACAAGAATATAGAAGACATAGCATAGGAAGCGAAGAAGCAGACCAGATTAACGAGTTGGTTGGTTGGTTGGTAATTGGAGCCTGTGGGAAGAGATATTAAAGAACTGGAGGCTTCTGATTTTTCCTGACTAGGCTATTCCACGAAACGAGCTCCTTCCCCATAGGTGGTGTTTCATGGCAATATTTGAAGTACTCGTTTATCTCCAATATTCTGACTACATCACATGATCCCTGAAGGGGGTAGTAGTACAGTGTTGTTGTTGGTAAATCTGGAGCATCAGATTCCACTAAACTATACCAAGCAACAGGACACCATTATATTTGTTCATCTGGTCCTGTTTCCTGGCATAGTTTAGACTTTAGAGGAATCAAGGCGCTCCAATGTACCAAAAGTATTATTAAGCCCAGCTGGTGCCTAATCAACTTGTCTTATCTGCAGCTGCATGTGCCTTGATTCCTCCAAAGTATGCCAGGAAACAGGACCAAATGAACAAAAATAATGGGTCCTGTTGCTTGGAACAGTTAAAGGAATTAGTTGCTCCAGATCAGTCTACCTGTCGCTGCTAAAAATAGAAAACAATTAGGTACGGTATAGCACAAGATAATTAACATTCATTTTTTTTTATATACAATCTTGGTCAAATTAATGAAAGCTACACACACACACACACACACACACAGCCCGGTGGTGTAGTGGTTAGCGCGCTCGGCTCACATCTGAGAGGTCCTGGGTTCGAATCCCCGGTCGGGTGGAGACAATTTGGGATTGTTTCCTTAAATGTGTAACCCCTGTTCACCTAGCAGAGAATAGGTACGGGACGTAAGTCGAGGAGTTGTGACCTCGCTATTCCGGTGTGTGGAAAAAGGGTTCCAGCCTTACCCAAAGATCGGTCACTACGAGCTCTGAGCTCATTCCGGGGGGGGTGAGCACGTGTCCAGGACGTGATCAAGACCAGGTGAAAACACACACTTATTTGACCCTTTGTTACCCTTTATTTAGTTAGTATTGCGTGCCTAAAGTAATCTCTCTTTGTAACAAGGAATAATCATTTGAACCTCTCTCTCTCTCCATTCGTAACAAAGATAATAATTCTCTCTCTCTCTCTCCATTCGTAACAAAGATAATAATTCTCTCTCTCTCTCTCTCTCTCTCTCTCTCTCTCTCTCTCTCTCTCTCTCGTAACGAGGCTAATAATTTGAATGTATGCAAGGGGTATCTCACAGTTATTTTTAGCCTATGGTTTGTGTGAAGGCGTATTGATTGGTAGTGTTTGTATCCCCGGGGTGATGATGAATATTATTGTCTATTATTTCCACATCGAATATATTTTTCCCGCTCGTGTAGGCTTGATTTTATGTATTTATTTATCACCTATTTCCACATCTCATATTTTTGCCCGTAAGTTGGATTATATTTGTTTATTTATGTCTGTTATATTGTTTTCCTGCTCATTTTATTTATTTATTTATGTGTATTATTTGCACATCTGATAATTTTTTCTCGTTTTTATAGATTGTATTTATTTTTATTTTTTCATATATTCATTTTGGATTCTTTTTATGAGGTGTATTGATGAGAGAAGCAAGGCGTCACCCTCGTACTGTTGTTGTCTCTGGGAAAGGCAACAGAGCATCATTATTATCCACTTTAGTCACACACATACACACACAGAAGGAGAGAGAGAAAAGCAAGACACACACACACACAGAAGCAAGACACGCAAGCTGGCAACAGTTAGCTAAGTTAATTAATTAAAGAGTGTGAGGGGGGTATAATACAGTGTTGTTGTTGGTGGTGGTGGTAAAACTGGAGCAATTTTGATTCCCATAAACTATTCCAAGCAACTGGCCACCATTATTTTTGCTAATCTGGTCCTGTTTCCTGGCATACTTTTCGTGCTAGATTTGCATTGTCTTCTTAATTTTTTTATCGTAGTTTTGATAACAACGATTGTAAAAGAGCTAGGGCAGGCCTGCACAAACAAAACCTTCTCAATGTTATTTAGTCTTAAATAACTACACCATTAAAAGTAGTGAACAAAAAAACATAACTATATTAGGCGTCACTTCATTGTTAAACCATGTAATGAGAATAATAAAGGCCACTTTTTAAAATTATTGAAATAATAGTGGTAGATTCGTAACTATTATTATTATTATTATTATTATTATTATTATTATTATTATATTTATGCAGTTGTTAAGTTAAAGGAAGGTTAGTGAGCGACATTATTACCGAAATCCCTATATGGTTGGAGGACTCATCTTTTTCCCTGACATTCACAAGTAAAGATTAAGGAGACTGTCTTGTGGGCAAATTAGTGGACTAATGATTCCTCCTAAGTTCCTAACTATGCCAGAAAACAGACGCCTTCAATGACACAAATAGGGGGTCTGTTTCGTGGCATAGTTTGGAGGAATCAGTGACCTTCCAACAAGATAATCTCTCCTCCCCTTAATGCAAGCAGGTGGAGCAAAGCTATATAGTCTTGTCAGTTATAAATCAACAACAACAACGAAGAAACTACAGGGAAAAAGTATAATAATAATTTTAGCCTATAGTCAAACTCGCCTAAATTTACGGCTGTGGTGTGGCTTTCACCTCATTACAGTGTTGCCGCCAAATTTTCAGTACCGTTCTCTCTCTCTCTCTCTCTCTCTCTCTCTCTCTCTCTCTTTTCTTTTATTTATAACTGTGCTTTCATTCGTTAATTTGAAGACAATTTCTTTAGCCTGGCTGTGTAGATGTGAGGAATGAGTTGAACTTTTTGCCATGCTGTCTGTGCAAAGGGCATAAAGAAAGTGAAAATTGAAAAGAGGTCACCGCCAGGAAGCTATCCTGTGTCAAGGCCACCAACTGGGTGTGCAAGTGTTGCCGCTCTCGAGTGATTTTTTTTTCTTTTACTTTGGTATTGGCAAATGACTATTATTTTGTTCCACATAATAGCTTACAGATTATGAATGTGATTATTCCTCACCCTTGAAATTACGGTAAAAGCCAGTAAATGTGATAATTTTATTCTACAATTATAGCAACACCTGGGGGGTCTGGGTGTAGGTGTGGGTCTGGCTATGTCAGTATTGCCGACACTCAAAAAAATTATATTGATTATTTCTTTTACTTTGGATAATGGCATATTTCTTCTTTTTCAAGCTTATTATGTTATATCTATAACTGTGATATTATTACCCACCCGAAAACTATTCTAAATTCCATTAAAAGTTACTACAATTTCTTTTAGCAACACTGTACAATATTTATGCCATGTTTCTGTGTAACTGTATAAATGTTTTATGCATAATAAGATTACTGTTGATTAATCCATTTAACTACACAAATGGATGTTGTATATATCTGAATTTATTATATTTGTGATGCCTTGTACATAAATAGCTTCCGTTTCAATACG
Organism: Petrolisthes cinctipes; assembly: GCA_033782935.1. NCBI lineage: Eukaryota > Metazoa > Arthropoda > Malacostraca > Decapoda > Porcellanidae > Petrolisthes > Petrolisthes cinctipes. The sequence continues at coordinate 62,716 of JAWQEG010006179.1, forward strand.
CAAGTTGGGGAAACGTGGCAACACTGTACAAAATAGCGGGACACACCACAGCCGTAAATTTAAGCGAGCAAGACTATAGTCACATTTTTGCCTGCCTGTCTCGCAATAACTACAAGTGCGTTTTTATTATTATTTAAGTTATATATTATCTTTTTATTTACTTTATCCTCACGAAATTACGCATATTCCCATTTAAGTAATAATTATGATCTTAGATACAAATTTAACGTACACATACATTCTCTTTTATTATTAGCTTTATTTATTTTTTCATTATTGTTAGGGTATATTTCTGGTACACGTGATTCTTCGTTACACAACAATACTTTTCCGTCCATTCATATCGTCATTGTAATAATGAATTGACAAATGCCACCTTGTGTTTATTGGTTATTTCCGCGTTCCTAATAACCTTCCATTGTCTTTATATAATATTCTCTCAATGTACGAACAGTGAGCGTCAAAAGTCGTGTCGCGGAATCTGCCAAGTCAGTATGAAGTACGTACAGTATGGAAATATAAGCTTCACAGGCTTGTAAACTGAAAAACCAGAGTAGTTTATTAATTTGCCCCTGGCTATTGAAATTCTGTATAGAGGAAGTGTTTGTTTGATGATTAGAATTTGTGTATATCCTTCAAGAAGCGTGGAGTGAGGCCACACGAATTTTCTTGCCGCCTCAGACTGTACCTAAAGTATCGATAATTATAATTAGGCATGTCTTGAGGGTATTGTTTGTATTGTCTCCCGTGTGTATTGATAATTTCAGTTTGTATTGTGTTGTTGGGTGTTTATTGTGTTGGGAGGATGTAGTGTTTGTAGGTGGTTCTACTTGCCTGAGTGTGTGTTGAGTGTAAATGGGTGTGTATTGTGTAGAGTATATAATGAGTGTGTTGGGTGTATATTGATTGTGTTGGGTGTAATTGCGTGTGTATTCGAGTGTGTTAGGTGTATAGGCTATTATATATTGAGTGCGTGTTGGATGTGTATCGAGTGTACTGGGATGTATAGTGAGTGTGTTGAAAGGGTGTGGTTAAGTCCGTTCTGAGTGAGTGAGTGAGTGTTTATTCACAAAACATTCTATTTTGCCTTTTTCAAATCTCGTGCTTGCGTGCTTGTGCTTGCTTACTTACCCGCTGCTCTTTCTTTTGCCTTCCCTCCTGCTTGCTTGCCTGTTGCTCCACCCTTCCCCTTCCCGTCTCTCTCTCTCAAGTCCACCATTCCTCCCTCCCTCCCTTCCTAATTCTCTGCGACCACTCTCTCTCTCTCTCTCTCTCTCTCTCTCTCTCTCTCTCTCTCTCTCTCTCTCAAATCCACCATTCCTCCCTCCCTCCCTATTTCACTGATACCTCTCTCTCTCTCTCTCTCTCTCTCTCTCCGCTTATCATTTAACCTTTCCTCTCTCTCCCCTCACTCTCTTATCCAACACCTCTCACTGACTCCTCCCTCCCTTCCTTCTCTTTCACCCTTCATCTTCTCTCATTACTTTCCCTCCGTTCCTCACTTTTCTATTACTTCCACATTTCATCGTTGCCTTCCTTTCCTTCACCCTTCGTATATCCCTCCTCTCCATTTATTTAATTATCTCCTTTACCATCCCTTTCTTCCCACCTTCACCGCCTCTTCCCTTCCTTCCCCTTCATCTCTCTTGCACCCCGCTCTTTCTACCCTTCTCTCTCTCTCTCTCTCTCTCTCTGATGTCACCTTTCTACATTATTCTTGCTCTTCTCTCCTCTCCCCTTCCCCCACTCTTGTACTGTTACTCACCCTCTCTATTTTCCCCTTTTGCCCCTCTTTCCCCACTCTCTCCCTTTCATCCCTCTTTCGGCCCTTCTCTCCCTTTTTGCCCCTCTTCCTCTTCGCTCTCTCTTTCCCCCTTTCGTCCTCTTTTCCTTCACTCTCTCTTTCGTCCTCTTTCCCTTCACTCTTTCTCTCTTTCCCACTTTCATTCCTTCTTCCCCTTCCCTCTTTGTTTGTACCCAGTCTCTCCCGCCTGTTCGTTTCCCTTGTATTCCCAACACACTTTTTAATATTTCCGCTTTCCCGTCCACCTATCCCCTCTCTCTCTCTCTCTCTCTCCTCTCTCTCTCTCTCTCTCTCTCTCTCTCTCTCTCTCTCTCTCTCTCTCAGCACTAACAAGCCACTTAAAATAAAAAAGAGTGTAATATATTACCGTCACCAGTCGCAAATTTATTCCACACTTCCTGCATCGTGTTTACAAGCACCATAGCCTAGCTTAGTGTACGAACAGTGGGCGGCAAAAGTCTTGTCGCCTCACTCACAATTTCCTGAAGGATACACACAAACTCTAGTAGCCTAATCGAACAAACACAGTTACCATACTAAATTACAATATCCGGGGGGCGGGGGAATTAATAAAATTCTCTGGTATTTCAGTTTTCTACCCTGTGAAGCTTGTATTTCCATACTGTATTTCGTGACTTGGCAGATGTGGCTACAGGACTTTTGACGCCTATTGTACTTGGGCGAGGCTGGGCGGGGCGAGGTGGTGGGTGGGGGTTACAGGGTTTGTTGGCTAGTAAACGCTAAGCTGACAGGCCACAGGCAGACAAGGCAGCTTAATAAGACAGATAGCAGAGGACGGAAGCTGGGAGAGACACGGACCTTTCCATATTGGGTGTATTTTTGAGGATAGTGCGTATAGCCTAGCCTAGTCGTGTTTTCATCTCTGGTACGGTACTGTGTTTTGAACCCTGCTGGTGCTCGACTGCGTAATATAAGGCTTGATGTAAGGACGTCTTGAAGCTTAAGGACCCTGTGATCGTGTATGAAAACTGAAGGCTTCTGATTCCTCCTGACCACGCCACGAAACAAGCTCCTTCCATATAGGTAGTGTTTGGTGGCAATATTTGAAGGACTCCTATAACTCCAATTTTCTAACTACATCACTGGGTCCCTTAACAATAGCGGAAGTTGAGGGAGACAAAGGAGCAAGATCTGAATCAGGCTAAGAATAAAATATAATGGATGGCTATGTTATGAAATTTGAGTATTGTAGTATTATAACCTAACAAACAAATTGCCACTTGTATTATTATTGTACTCCATTTGGTTGTTGAAATATTGTAAGTATAAAAGATATATTCTTAGTTAATAACATTGGAAAATTTGTGATGAATATTAGAAGTATCAGTCGTTAATGGATATATAATTTATTGGCTTTGTTGTGAGAACTTTAAATAATCTTTGAACATATAAACAGTATTGCACCATCCCCCCAAGATATTATTATTATTATTAACCCTGAAATATTTTATGTAGGATATATTGCCAACCCGGCCTGCTGCAAGAGAAACAATATGAATATAATCTTCAGTCGTAATCTCCTTGCCAATAAAAAATATTCATAGACAAAGAAATGTTTATAGCTTTTAAGAAGTATAAAGTTGTCCGGACCGTAAACAAGCGAGGAGGAGTCAGAAAAATGAGGCTATTATTTTGAGTAACTTGACCTGTCCTTGCCCTCCACCCGTGAGTGCAGGAAGTGTTTCATCAATCACACCTTCTGGCATACAAATCGAAGCACCAGTAAGGTAGAAATCGGATTATATTGATTTAGTGGTGATTTAAAACTATCTTACTTTGTTTTTGCCTCTCTCTCTCTCTCTCTCTCTCTCTCTCTCTCTCTCTCTCTCTCTCTCTCTCTCTCTCTCTCTGTATGTGTGTACCCTCTTTCCTTGCCTCTTCTCCACCCTCACCCTGTCTCCTTGCTATTCATCACTCTATTACAACACTTCTCATCGCCTCTTTCTCTCTCACCCTCTTGTCTCGTCCTTCTCACTCGGCACCCTCCTCTCTCTCTCTCTCTCTCTCTCTCTCTCTCTCTCTCTCTCTCTCTCTCTCATAATTCCCACTTGACACCCTCTCTCTCTCTCTCTCTCTCTCTCTCGTCCTTGGCAGCATAAAGTTATATCAATTGAAACTGAAAGGTGTGATTGGGCAATTTGCAGGAATAGCCTAACCAAACCTAACTTTAGCCTTGCAACAGCCCTCAAGTAGGCTAAGTGTATTATTCCCAGCTTAGCCTAGTCTGTTGAATCGTTCTGCAATTTTTGGTTTTTAGAATTTAGATAGGCTGCTGAATCAAGCTGCAATATTATTATTATTATTATTATTATTATTTAAGATAAAGCTGAATCAAGCTGCAATATTATTATTATTATTATTATTATTATTATTATTATTATTATTATTATTATCATTATTATTTTAGATAAACTTGTAGTGTAGAGAGTTTCAGACAAGCTGATTGTAACATTTAATATTCGTATGAATGATTGTTCTTTAACTAATGACTTAAACACACAATCATACTTTTGGCGGTATGACAGGGCACCTCCCTATTGTAGTCTGCTACTGAACGCCTCATTAGGCTGCCTATTAACAAAATATATCACTGTTTGTATGGCTACCGTGTCAATATTACTGAAAATGCAATAAATGTCTTCTTACTGGCAAAAGTAAACCGAAATAATTATGAGGTGATAATGATATTATTTTGTCACGGTTTTCAATGTTAGATAATCACATATATAACAACAGATGATATACAACGTCACTGCTTTATACCAAACCTTATAATGTGTGTGTGCGTGTGTGCTGAGAAGCAAGAAATAGAGAGAAACGAGGTGCTAGAGCAGGTTGCTTGTTGTCCGTAATGAGAGATGAAGTGTCCAAGTGTGTAGTCAGGTGTCTACAAAAAATGAATAAGTGTAACTAAATTTTGTATTACTTGGCTGATAACACACTGATATGTGAATAAATATATTAAAATGTCTGTAATATTGCATTAGCACATGTGACTCCCCTTCTCTGCACCACCTCTCCTCCTTCCACCCACCAAGCCGTCTGTCCCTCCTCCCCCACTTCCCCTTATACCGACCTAAATACGGAAGATTAAACTTTGCCGATTCGAAATATTGTCTTGTATATGCACAGGAGCTCACACTTGCGAAGCGCTGTTACTACTTTAGCCACGCCAAGTGAGGGAGTGGTCCAGGTGGAACTCTTGTAAAGTGTACAGCCGGCGGCAAAAGTCCTGTCGCTAAATCTGCCAAGTCGTAAAGTAAGTATGGAAATATAAGCTTAATAGGCTCTTGAACTAAAAACTCAGAGATGTTTATTAATTTACCCCCTGGATATTGTAATTCTGAATGGTCAATGTATCTGTACGGTGATTAGCCTTTATGTTACCTTTCAAAAGCGCTGAGTGAGGCGACAGGACATTTGCTGCCGACTGTACAATATTGCAATCAAACACGTACTGTACTAAAATTATTCATAACTACAAGTCACTGACCAACTAATTAAAACACTGAAATCATGTATCTAAAATAATAAATTTACTTGGAAACGAATAGGTGCATTTTTGCCAGGATAGAAAAATGAATAAATAAATAAATAAAAGACGCACTACAATTTGACTCGTTGTTTTAGGCCAAGGTCGTCTGTGGTAAATTTAGATTATAGTGGTCACGTTACAAGCTTATAGACCCTAGTATTTCGTTCTCAAGGGCC
>JAWQEG010006180.1:0-10000 GCA_033782935.1 Petrolisthes cinctipes
CTCTCTGTCTTTTTCTCTGTCTCATTCTCTTTCTCTGTCTCTGTCTCTACATGTTTCTGTCTCTGTCTCTGTCTCTCTCTCTCCCATCCATCATTCCTGCCATATAACACGATCACCTCACAGTTTCACACCTCTGTCCACATATATCATCGTCATTATACCTAACACCCTCCTTCGATCCCTTCCTCTCTTCCTTCCTCCCTCACTCTCTCCTTCCCTCCCTTCCTCTCTCCCTCCCTCCCTTCCTTTAGTAACCCTTCCTCCCTACTTTTCACTCCCTCAATTCCTCCCTCCCTTCCCCCTTTCTCAATTTCACGACGTCTTTTCCTTCCATCCTTCCCTTGCTCTTTTCCACCAGGCCAGCTTTTCATCACTACCCTCATCACTTTTCTCCCCCATCCCACCTCTCCTTCATTTCTCCAGTCTTCCTCCACTCTCTTTCTCTCTCTGTTGCCCCTCTTCTCTTTTCCTTGTTCTCCTTCAATCCCTATATGTCTCTGTTTCTCTTTCTGCCTCTCTATTCCAATCTCTTTCTTTAGCCTTCTCAATCTTACATGCCCTTTCAGTTCCCTCGTTCCATCTCCTGATTTAGTCCCCTTCAATTCGTTTCCGTATTTCCTCTCTCTCGTCTTTCATCCTTCCTTCCTTCCTTCTTCCTCTCTTTCATTCCCTTCCCATCTTCCTTATTCCCTCTCTCCTCTCCCATTACTTCCCTCTTTCATTCTCTTTGAGTCACTTATTCCACTTCCCTCCTTCATTCCCTTCCATCCACCTCCCTCCCTCCCTCCTTCATTCCCTCCCATTTACCCTAACCCTCCTTGGTTTGTCATAACTCTTCATCCCTCTTCCCCCCCACCCCCCATTGTTGCCTCCCCACTCCACCCTCCTCCACTTCCTACTTGCCTTCATCGCCCAGCCTCCTTAATCACCTTCCTCTCTCCTCCTTCAAGATATAGAGGGGGGGAATTGCAGGACCTCTCGTCTCCCACTCAAACCCTTTGCGGTCGACTTGCCTAATGACCTCTGGACCTGAAGTGCACTGAAGGGGAGGGGTAAGATATTGTTAGCTGATAATCTATCATACATACACCACTTATTTTTCGTGTTACCTACTGCATACACACACACATGCCTCCATTTGTCACACACACACAGATTCACAGACACACAAGTACCTCCATTTGTCACACACACACACACACACACACACACACAACACACACACACAAACGTATCACCTGTACACACTCCTCCACCTAACTCCTATCCACACACCTGACACCAACAGGCCTCCGAGACACCTGCTGTTTGCACCTATGATGTAATTAGTGAGGGTTAGCGAGGCCCTTCCATCAAAGCCTCTCTCACTTTATTACCGTCAGTCCTATATTGATTCTGGTGTCCGTGTGGCCCTGACTCTCGGACCTACGTGTGGACCAACTACCTGTCCTACGTTTCCAGGGAATGTATAAAAGGAAATAAACATGAAAACGAGTAAGTAAATAAGTGTTGTATGATTTCTGGTGGCAGTGGTGGACATGATTTTACATTTATTTTAAACTATTCATCACATCTTCTGTAAACACTCCTAGCCACACCATTAATACGACAGAGGATAGAAGTACTTCATAGATATTACTTTTTCTTGGTGATTGGTTCAGTGTTGTACTATGCTGTAAATCATAATATATCTGATTTCTGGCTAATTTCTTGACTCATGAATCGACCATCTACACGGGGGTAAACCCACTATCATATAATTTTATGCTCCTTAATATATTGATATAATATCATTTCTAATTAAAAGGGGAAACTCTTTGTTGATGTTTCTGATATATAAACGAAGAAAAACATGTAAAGTGATAAACAGTTTTGTAAACCCTTTAAACTGAGCTCATATCACATGAGATAGATTCTGAAATAAAACTACACAAAGAGCCCACAGCACCTTAATAAATGACAATATTCTGATGTATAATTAATGAAGTATGTCGAAATACAATAAAAAATAAGTATTAATAAAAGATAAAAGAACCATTCTGTGAGGTACTGATTAAAATGTCAAGAATGCGGAGAAATAATTATAATCTGAGGAAGTGAAATGTTGAGTTTGGAGAGGAGCATGGTACCAGTGTAACAAGTAGGTGTGTAAAGACCAGCACACAACCAACACTATTATAATGCCTTGTTGGCCCTGTGTTGCCCTCGAGGGTTATGTGACGCTCTCATTTGCATATATTCTAATGGTTGCTTCCAGTATCTCTTTGTGCATCGTGTATGCATGCTTGCATCCGTAAACAAGTATACGTGATAGCATGCGTACCTGTGTGTGTGTGTGTGTGTGTGTGTGTGTGTGTGTGTGTGTGTGTGTGTGTGTGTGTGTCTCGATTATTTCCTTTCTCACTCTATACACCAGAACAAAGTTTGTGTTTTAAAGTTCACAAACACATTTACAGGCGAAAGTTCAACTCCTTAATTAAGACACTAGAATGTATTCAGGTTGCCAACAAAAAAAATCTGACTTTAACTAGAGTAACATTAGTAAGAATGTGGTGTGTCTTACAAAAATGTTAAGCGTCAAAAATGTCTGCATGTGCCTCCACGGATGCATTCCTCTCGTGTCTCTGAGAGTCTGCTTGTGAGTCAGTGTGTGTGTTGTCAAGTGAGTGAAGTCTGCGTGTCGTCTCATTGCTCCACAAACACCAGAGTTGTGGAGAGGTTGGCAAATATGAGGCCAGTGTGTGAGTGTCGGGTGGAGAGGAGGCCCCTTGCTTGCTGATCATAAGGGGTTGTTGGGGTAAGTAAGATGTCCATATGTGAAATGTATACTAAACAATCCTCCAATCTGTGCCACTAAACAATACATATGCTTAGGAGGGCCTGTATTGTGGAACAGTTCGTTGTATTCAGCGGTCTCCAATTTGTCAATAAAAATACATCCCTCGTGCATCGGTGAGTGTCAGTGACTGGTGCAGGATGACGAAAATAAGAGGAGAGAGAGAGAGAGAGAGAGAGAGAGAGAGAGAGAGAGAGAGAGAGAGAGAGAGAGAGAGAGAGAGAGAGAGAGAGAGAGAGAGACACAGACAGAGACAGAGAGAGACAGAGACAGAGACAGAGAGAGAGAGAGAGAGAGAGAGAGAGAGAGAGAGAGAGAGAGAGAGAGAGAGAGGAGAGAGAGAGAGAGAGGAGAAATATATATATATATATGATTGCTTTATAAATACACCAAGATACCAATGACCAGGAAGGAGGTAAATCAATGTTGTGAAGGTCAGGTTAGATTCTCAGGACTGATTGAACGAGACAGTGACGTAATTGACTCCACGTCCAATTATGCCTGCCTGCTGCTGTATGGCCTCATATTGCGTAAACAGTGAAGGGGGTAATTACCTTGTAGCCCATCACAACCGAATTATCTCCAGCCTCCCCCCCTACACACACACACACACACACACACACATACACTCTGCTGCTGATGCTGGTGGAGGGGACGTGAGTGTGAGTGTGTGTGTTTTTGTGTATGTGTGTGTGTGTGTTTTTGTGTATGTGTGTGTGTGTTTTTTTTTTTTTTGTATATGTGTGTGTGTGTGTGTGTGTGTGTGTGTGTGTGTGTGTGTGTGTGTGTGTGTGTGTGTGTGTGTGTGTGTGTGTGTGTGTGTGTGTGTGTGTGTGTGTGTGTGTGTGTGTGTGTGTGTGTGTGTGTGTGTGTGTGTGTGATTTGTTGCAGGAATATAGAAATTGGAACTGGTTAAAAAGAAACAAATGAAAAAATTACAGGTAATATAAAAAGTTGGAGTGATATACAATAGGAAGTGCTGATATGCTTCGATAGACAGACAGACAGACAGACAGACATAGATAGATAGATAGATAAACAAATAAAGGGAGAGAAAGAGGTAGTTACACAGACCATAAAATATAATTGCTCACTTCACCCCCGCCTTGGTACAGTTGTAGGCAAAAGTTTCGATACACAAGTCACCTTCCCTCTAGCGGTGAGCAGTGTCGAATGGATAATAAACAGATTCTCACACTTACCAAAGTAAATACTGCCATAAGAACCGGTGGTGAGAACATCGGTTAAGGTAGATAGTATACATTTGGTACATTGGAGAGCCTCGATTCCTTCAAAGTATATGCCAGGAAACAGGACCAGGTTAACAACAAATATAATGGAGGTAGGTAGGTCTGTTGCTTGGAACAGTTTTATGAGGGAATCAGTTGCTCCAGATTTAACACCAACAGGATACTATACTACCCAATTGCATATCTGCCTGCCCGAGTCCCTCTTTCATGTGCATGGGGACTTTTAACCACAACTTTAAACGTTTCCCCTCAATTAATCTCTGTCACCCCTCGCTCTCAGCCTTTCACATCGTCCACCCAGCCACTCCATGTCCATTATCCTTTTTCTCACACACTCACGTCTTTTCCTTTTGGACCAACGAATTTCCCTTCCATCCAAAGCTGGCTGACTTATTCTTCCTTGCCTTGCATCTTACCCCAGTCAGTCACACTTTCTTCCTCAAGCCGCCATGTCTTTCCCGGATTTCAATCATATATTACAAGAAAACAAAAACAAAATAACAATGATGACAAAAATAATAATAATAATAATAATAATAATAATAATAATAATAATAATAATAATAATAATAATAATAATAATAATAATAATAATAATAATAATAATAATAATAATAATAATAATAATAATAATAATAAAAATAATAATAGCACAAGATATAATTATGTTAGTTACAAATGCATTTTTCTGTTATACTCGACATCACGCCCCATCAGGGAAGTATTTAATTAATGTTCACCATGTATAACAGAATACTGGTAGTGGTAACATTAAACAATAGATAGTGGTACTGGTCGAAATAATTGGCAACAGGACTAAAAAAAAAATAATAATAAAAAAAAAATAAAAAATAAAAAAAAAATAAACAGCTCGGGCATTATGAGTTAGAGAGCTGACGGCGACATAATCCTAAATAAGTGGAACAACAACAACAATAACAACAACAACAACAGACTTTTACGGCCGTTAAGGAGTAGTAAGTACACTGCTGGTATTATCTGGATCAAACTGATCCCTCCAAACTATTCCAAGCAGCAGGACACCATTGCATTTGTCCATGTGCTTCTGTTTCCTGGCATACTTTGGAGGAATCAAGGTGCTCCAATGTACCAAAACTATACCATCACCTTAAGTCAGTGGGTAGAACTTGTAAACCTTAGTAAGTACTTTTGGTGTCTACCGTAACCTTCAACTTTACTACTCCATTACTTGGCTGGAGTGGCCGGGCGTGCTCCGATGGATGGGTTTTTCTCTGTCTGTGTGTCTGTCTGTGTGTGTGTGTGTGTGATTATGAGTGTGTGTGTGTGGGGGTGGGTGTGGGGGTGTATATATATGGGTGTGTGGGTGGATGTGTGTGTATGTATGATTATGAGTGTGTGTGGGTGTGGATGTATATATATAAGTGCGGGTAGGTGTGTGTGTGTGTGATTATGAGTGTGTGTGTGTGTGTGTGTGTGTGTGTGTGTGTGTGTGTGTGTGTGTGTGTGTGTAAGTGTGGGTAGGTGGGTGTGTATATATATAAGTGTGTGTGTGTGTGTGTGTGTGTGTGTGTGTGTGTATATATATAAGTGTGGGTAGGTGGGTGTGTATATATATAAGTGTGTGTGTGTGTGTATATATATATATTATATATATATATATATATATATATATATATAAATATATATATATATATATATATATATGTGTTGTGTGTGTGTGTGTGTGTGTGTGTGAGGTGGAAGGTATGTACTGGTGTTTATAATATATTTATTATGTATGTATGAAACTCACTCTGAATGTTGTTACTTTTATGTTGTCATAAACACATCATTTACATCTTTTCATACTAAAGATTTTCTCAAAACTGAATAAACGATGATGAATGAAGTTAAAATACCGCAGTTTAATTAATTAGCATAATAATTGTCATCAGATTTAAGTTGTTATTATGATTTATTTATGCCTATTAATGACCAATACGTGCAATATATTCATTATCTCTATTTCACACTTTGTACCAGCTCTAAACATCACATCGTAAATTGTGTTGCAGAGTTCAAAAATACAGAAAAAAGATCCCTGCAGTACAAAACTGATTTATCAAAGGTAAAGCCACCAGAGCACAGCATATGCCACTAATAGGATTGGTTATAACGTATGCCGGACATGTCAAACTGATTGGCACAATGATTCCGGCAACAAACTCCTCCTGTTTAAGCGGGAAATTTTGTGTTGGTAAATCTGGAGCCACTGAATCCTCCCTCCAAACTATTCCAAGCAACAGAACACCATTATTTTTGTTCATCTGGTCCTGTTTCCTGGCATATTTTTTTTGGAGGAATCAAGACACACCAAAGTAACAAAAGTGAATTAATTACCCCCATAAGGACCCTGTGATCGTAAATGAGAAATGGATGCTTCTGATTCTTTCTGACTATGCCACAACACACGCTCCTTCCCTAGAGGTGGTGTTTTGTGGCAATATTTGAAGGACTCATAATTATACCCCACAATTTTCTTACTACAACACTGGGTCCCTTAAGTAATATCGAACCGTTTTTTTCTTGTTAACGATGATAAAACAACGCTTCCACTCTGAGCCCATAACATTTAGATGCAATAAAAAGTAATTGTCCGTACACAGTTTCTGTTACATTAGAAACTTGGAAAGCGTGACCACAAAATTGTCAAATGTTTCAAAGTTACGACACGGACGACGCACAAAGCGACCATCTGAAGGCTCCTTGGAAAGATATATTACAAAAACTCGGAAAGGAGGGAAAATATGGAAGTTGTATTATTTCCTGGCAAGGGGTCTAGATGTAACCAAGTTAGGCCTAACCTGTAGGTGGGATGTGTGGGTAGAGAGAGGCAAGAAATTCCTCCTATAGTGAACCAGGATAACATATTATAATAGTCCACAGATATAATATTCTCATGTTGAGGAAAGTGAAGGAGGAGGATATATTATATACACAAAACTTTTCTTCTTCTTTAAGGGTTTAAGGGGGAAGTTTTGTGTTGGTAAATCTGGAGCAACTGAATCCTCCAAACTATTCCAAGCAACAGAACAACACCATTATTTTTGTTCTTCTGGTCCTGTTTCCTACCATACTTTGGAGGAATCAAGACACTCCAATGTAGTGTTGGTGAACTAAAGGGCACACGTCTAGCATAGTGGTCTAGTGTTCGCTATTGAAACGATAATCACACAATTTAAAAAAAAAAAAAAAAAAAAAAAAAAAAAAACTGATATATCCAGTAACTTTTTTTTTTAGTTTTTTTTTAGTTTTTTTTCGGGTTTGACCAGGAATACGGCACTTGACTGGTAACTTAGTAGTACTGCAACTAACAATAAATTCCTTGTGTCAGTCCATGAAAGGTGGTGTGTGTGTGTGTGTGTGTGTGTGTGTGTGTGTGTGTGTGTGTGTGTGTGTGTGTCCGCTTTTCTCTCGCACTTTCTCTCCTAAATTCATTCGTATATGCTTTGAATTTTGGATATTTGGCACAACCGGTATATATAAAATATATTCTCATCTTCTCATCTCTTAAAACTGATTCCCCCATTTTATTTTTATTTTTCTATCTTCTTCCAGTTCGTTCTTTCCTTCATCCCTTTATTTCTTCCTCCTGTTTTTCTTCCCTTTTTCCATTTTCTCCCTTATTATTTATTTCTTGCTCTCGGCTTGAACCTCTACCTTTGAGCCCTATCTTTACCCCCACTCAGCGCCATTACACCTTGCTCCATCCTCATCATCCCATCATTATGCAGAATTCTCTCTCTCTCTCTCTCCCTCTATGTATCTTTCTCTCTATGTATCTATGTATCTCTCTCTCTCTCTCTCTCTCTCTCTCTCTCTCTCTATGTATCTATGTATCTCTCTCTCTCTCTCTCTCTCTCTCTCTCTCTCTCTCTCTCCCTCTATGTATCTATGTATCTCTCTCTCTCTCTCTCTCTCTCTCTCTCTCTCTCTCTCTCTCTCTCTCTCTCTCTCTCTCCTTAGCCCAGGATACATTTTGGTTGTTAGTAACTGTTTTCTCCTTCCCCTCTCCTCCCCTTCCATTTCCCGTTTCTTTATATCTTTCCCCTCCCCACTCTCCCCCTCCCTCCACACCCTTCTTCTCTCCCCTCTGCTATTCTTCCTCTGCTCCTTGCTCTTTCTCTCTCCTGGTGTTGCTTCTCCCTATTCCTTTCCATCCTAAATTTGACCTTCTACTAATTTTAATCTTCTTATTTTTGTCTTTGTCTTCCTTATCCTTTTTTTATCTTCCCTTTCCACTTTTTTTCTCCTCGTTCTTACCTCTCGTTTCATTTATTATCAATTTCATGCAAGCGTTACCAAACCAACTGGTAACTATTTCTTTCCAGCCAGCATCGGACGAAGAGAGTAGTGGGTGGAAGGAGCCTTCTACTTTACTATGATTTCCCAAACCTAACCTGGCCTAATACAAAAACACATACAGGGTGTATCGCGACGTATATCATTAACTTACACCAGAGATATAAAATATAGGTTTGAGTATATTTTGTTCTATAAAGTATGCTGTGTGTGATCTCAGTAAAGTACAATGAATACTGATAAAAACTATTTTAACTTGTGTTGTCAAATGGCGGTGAGCTTCGGAGGGAGTGGAAGCCTAATATCGTTTTCAGACCAAAGAGGCCTTATTTATTTCATCTTAATAAGTTTTATAATTATTGCAATATTTATGTGATGTTCTATAATGTACATTGAATCATATTTTCAATGCAGAGGGATAATACTAGGCATGTATAAGAAGAAAATCCGTGAAATGTAGGGAAATGCTAGGCTTGCAGGTAGCATTATGTCGGTAAAATTTACCTAACCTCCAAAAGATATTAATCATATTTCGTCGAATATTATTTATAGGGACCTGGTTTTATCCCTCTGCATTGAAAATATGATTCAATGTACATTATAGAACATCACATAAATATTGCAATCATGATAAAACTTATTAAGATGAAATAAATAAGGCCTCTTTAGTCCGAAAATGATATTAGGCTACCACTCCCTCCGAAGCTCACCGCCATTTGACAACACAAGTTAAAATAGTTTTTATCAGTATTCATTGTACTTTACTGAGATCACACACAGCATACTTTATAGAACAAAATATACTCAAAATTTTATTTTATATCTCTGGTGTAAGTTAATGCTATACGTCGCGATACACCCTGTATGTGTTTCGTTGTTTGTCTGTGCTTTGAAACCTTTAAAATACTCTTCCTTCTCCTCTTCCTCCTCCTCCTCATCTGTCTCCTTCTTATTCATATCCCCTCACTCTTCTCTAATTGCCTCGTCTTTTTCTCTCCATCACTTCCGTCCGATTTTCTCCTCTCTCTCTCTCTCTCTCTCTCTCTCTCTCTCTCTCTCTCCATCACAACTCGGGTATATTATCATTGCGAGTATTTATGTAGCAATCCCAACATTTTTGCACCCTACACCACCACAATATAATCCTATGGGCCAGTATATTCTCTCTTTACATCCCTTCCCCAGCTCATGTTACCCTTCCTTACTCTTCCCTCGCTCTCTCCAACACCATCTATTCCTTCTCCTTGCTCCCCTGCGGCACTTACTAGCATATATATAGCTAAATAAATCAACCTCCTTCCATACATCCTCTCCCTATAAGACATTACACTTTATCATTCCCAGGGTTGGAGAGAGAGTGAGCCTGGTTTTCCCCATTGCTATGCAGAATGGGACACAAGATGCTGTTTCTAGTTTAAAGGGATTCCTGTGATGTACTAGTAGCTGTAGTCTAGCTGTTAAAACACATATGTAGTCCTATAGTTAATGTATAGGAGCTAAATTTCATCTCACTGTTTGAAGGAATCCAATATATGTTTAATAATAAGTCGTTCCTATATTATTAACATGCATACATTAATTTGGTTCGAAT
>JAWQEG010006180.1:15000-31218 GCA_033782935.1 Petrolisthes cinctipes
CACCTTAAATATGATCAGACCTAAAAAGCAACAAAACCAATACTGAATACATGCAGTAACTAAACTGTACCTTAAAGTAGTCGAATCAAACAAAACCTTATCTGACATAAAGTAACGTTGTACAGTCTCGCACCATAATCCCCGGCCCACCGAGTCGAAGCCCGAGATCTAAATCACACATTATGAACCAATGGAGGCTTTGGGTGAGTAGTCGTCTAGAAACCGCCTGCTCTAGATCTCGGGCTTCGACTTAGGTGAGCTAGGGATTGTGGTGTGTGGGTGTACACTCGCAATCCAAAATATGTATTCAGGCTTGCTTGGAATAGCCTGATCGAGTATTAAGCGAGTTCAAGCAAATATGACACAGGATAAGCGTTGTAATTGGTTCACTACTATGTCAAATGATTCGAAACTTCAACAAGACCTGGATACAAATTTTGGATTACGAGTGTACCTTAGTTTATGGCTATATCTATTAAAACCAAACATAAGCTGCTCTGATTTGACTTAACTTTATCAATGTTAATTTATAATGAACTATTCTGATTTTAACGAAACTAATATAATAAATAAAAAGTAGTATTGAGAGAAAAGTATAATTCCCTGTACCGTGTGAGGTTTGGGAACAAAAAGGTTCTGCTGGAAAACCGGACTTTAAAAACATCCCACTAGGACTTAAAAATGCGGAGCTAACTACCGTAACTTGCAACAAACGAGAGGGTGAGTGTCGCCAGTGGTGGACAACGACAGGTGTGATACAGTTTTTTGGCTGTGAATGTGGAGTAATGTGTGTGTGTGTGTGTGTGTGTGTGTGTTTGAGTGTCTGTGTGTGTGTGTTTGAGTGTGTGTGTGTGTTTGAGTGTCTGTGTGTGTTTGAGTGTGTGTGTGTGTTTGAGTGTGTGTGTGTGTGTGTTTGAGTGTGTGTGTGTGTGTGTTTGAGTGTGTGTGTGTGTGTTTGAGTGTTTGCTTGAGTGTGTACAGTATGTTTGTGTGTGTTTGTGTGCTCGCGCTCGCTCGCTTTAAGTAGGAAAGTATGTGTGTTAACCGAGAAATGTGTGTTAGTATCTTAAAGCCTACAAGAGTGCCACCCCACCACCTCCAGTATCACCAAAACTATAATCCAGCCTTAACACCCGTACTACACCAACGTTATCTTTTATACAACCACTACCATCATCTCCACCAGTAACGCCACTTCTCCTATAACCAAACATCAGTACCATTATCACTACACCTACCACCACCCCTACTACTATCACTACCACAACTACCACCATCACCATGCACCACCATCCCTTCTACCATAACCAAACATCAGTACTATTATCACCACACCTACCACCACCACCACCACCACCATCATCCCTTCTACCATAACCAAACAACAATACCATTATCACCACACCTACCACCACCACCCCTACTACCATCAGTACCACAAGTGTCATCTCACCACAACCACAACCACAACCACCACCAACACTACCACGGGTCCTCCACATAGACTGACGTGGTGGATGAAGGAAGGTGATGGCAGAAGAGGAAAATTTAATTCCGCGACTGAAAAAGGAAAGCGTTCGTGGTGGCTGTTGTAAGTCTAGTGTGAAAAATTGTCCCTCGGTGGTTTGTGAAGAGAAAACCATTCCCCCGTACCCACCACAGATGGCTGGACGCACAGGATAAGGCACAGAGGGACACACAGGATAAAGCACAGAGGGACACACAGGATAAGGCACAGAGGGACACACAGGATAAGGCACAGAGGGACACACAGGATAATGCACAGAGGGACACACAGGATAAGGCACAGAGGGACACACCTGGACACTTACAGCAAAGGGGGACACAGCCAACAGAACAGAATTTTCAGCTGTTTTGTCTGATGCGTCATAACGTTTCAGACAAATTATGCATTAATCTTTTTCTGTGGCATTTGTACTTGATTCAAAGCGGATGTACGGACTTTGCGATAAACTTACTGTAATATCCTTCTCAAAGTTTGGTGTTAAGTTATTACAGCAGGGATAGAGAGAAAATTACTCTATATCCTATTTCTAATATTATTACTCAGACACATCGCCACTTGAAAACCCAGAACACAACACAACTCTTGCTCACTCAAGAAAGATATTACCCACAGTGTTGTATCCAAACATGATACCACCGACGGACATAGACCCCTGTATACTGTACATAAATCCTCAGTAGAATAAGCCTTTCACCTTGTATTCATGAAAGTCAACAAGAAAAGCTGGTAAAAATGTGTCGTGTTTTTCTTTAATATAGTCTCTTGCTTTCCTCTCCCCTTTTGCGTGCTTCGTTGTCTCGCCTCGGACAACAAATAAACGTCAAATAAAGCAACACAAAACAGAGCATCCAAGACACAACAAACATTAAAGAATTCCTCCACAGTGAACCATATTATAGTTTAGTGTTCTGGGGATGTTTCAAGCCTGATGATTGATAATAGGATAATCCCAACTATATATTAATTTCATGTTGGTGCCAGACGCTGTAATACCACCTCTAATCCATCCTGTCCTCCCTCTACGCTCGTTTCCACATACTGGAACCTGGTATATCTAATAGTCTGCTTACTGAAGTCCTGTTCCAAGTTCCAAGAAGAAAGTTGCAACGAAACTAAAATATCACTAGAGGAGTTGGCTGCATACATCGGCCCAAATATTCATACGGCAATGAAACTTATGAACGAAAAAAAATATATATATATATACATATATATATATATATATATATATATATATATATATATATATATATATATATATATATATATATATATATATATATATATATATATATATAAAATAAAGCTTGGAGGCACAGCAAGGCCCGTTCCTATTCTCCCCTAGTACCTACCTACCTACCTACCTACATACCTACCTACCTACCTATGTACCTATCTACCCCTGCGTCATTGCATTATCTTTTGCAGTTGCATTTCTTTGTATCACCACCTCGTCGTCATAAAGCAGGAGCGGAGGAAGGGGAGACGGAGACCTGCATTGTGCTTGTTTACATTCTCTCACACCGTCTGCTTCCTCCTCTGCCCTC
The DNA here is from genome assembly GCA_033782935.1 of Petrolisthes cinctipes. Taxonomy (NCBI): domain Eukaryota; kingdom Metazoa; phylum Arthropoda; class Malacostraca; order Decapoda; family Porcellanidae; genus Petrolisthes; species Petrolisthes cinctipes. The sequence goes on from JAWQEG010006180.1 coordinate 18,076, forward strand.
CCTGCTATTGTAAGTCACAGGCTAAACTAACCAGACAAGCAAGCTCATGTTGCACACACACACACACACACACACACACACACACACACAATTATATAAATGCACAATGATACACACGGTCTTGCGCTCATGTACACATGTGCACAAACTTTTACACACTCATTTTCTTTTTCTTTCCAGAGACACACACCTTTCCTATTCTTCATTCAGCGCTGCTGGTGGTGAGATAAAAACGTGTATAAAAAAAATAGAAACAGGGCAAAAATACGACAAGAAAGTCAAACCCCTGGGCAACCCATTTTTTGTGTTCCTCGTTAATGAATATTTAGGTAAGGTTGGGTGTGGGGGGAGGACTGGCTGGCTGGCTGGCTGGCTTGAACGTTAGGGATTGTCGTCTAGAGAATCATAGATAGAATTCGGAACCAAAGGGTGAAGAGGTGGTGGTGGTGGTGAAGGAGGTGAGGCTGAGCACAGGGTTGGTATAGAATGGATGTGTAGGCCCTAGTGAATGAACAGAGATGGTGGTAGTTATGAATGGGTGATGTTTGGAGCGTGTTAGGGAATCCGTCTGGTTGTTTGTGGTGCACGTTGAGAGAGGCATTAATCATAATAGGGGTGTAAGGATTAGAAGATGATTTAGGGCTTTATGCCTATTGACTCATGGTGCTGGTCATTAATTAAGGTAGTCAGTCTTGTTACATCAACACATCTTCCCCAGCCTACAAGGTTGCTATCCTTGCTCTTACAGCCGGGTACCTACTTACTGCTAGGTGAACAGGGACATAGGGGGCTAGGAAAAGAGTGTAAGGGATCTAGCGAAGGAACAGTAGGTATATACTGTAGGTAGGACTGCGAGGTAGGGCATATGGAAGTGTATGGACGAGGCAATATAACCCAAGTGCCAATGAAAGTTTAGCTAGGGAGAGGTGAGATAACCTAGGTGTTACTGTGAGGGCGGAGAGACGTGAGATAGTCAAGAGGCACGAATAGAACTGAGAGAAGTGAGGTGACCTTTGGTGAGGGTGTGTGTGTGTGTGTGTTTATTTGTTTTCTAATTCTGAAAAAAGTGTACCGATTTCTTTTTAAGTAATAAGACCTAATAATACACGAGTTTCGCTCGCTTACAATCTAGCATGCATAAGTTACAGATAAGTACTAAACTGTGTAGTGTAGGTTTTGGGTGAAATTGGTTTAGGATTGCATTAATTAACCAAGGAACGCAGGGAATTATAATATAAGGGAGTCAGTACATTATCGCCAGATTAAAAACAAAAACAAAAGTGGAGTACTAGGAGAAAGGCGATGGCTGAGAGAGGAAGAGGTAGCCTAGGTGCATAGTGAGGACTGAACATCCTTGGTTCCTGCTGATATGAGAAGGGCTGTGTGTGAGAAGGGTGAAGATGATAGGGCACGAAGTAGAGCTGTGTGTGTGTGTGAGTGTGTGTGTGTGTGTGTGAAGCAAGGGAAGGGAGAGAATATGGAAAGTAATGTTAGCCTAATAGAGATTTGTGTGTGTTTGTGTGGGTGTGTGTGTGCGTGTGTGTGTGTGTGTGTGGGTGGATGGATGGATGTGTGTGTGTGTGTGGGTGGGGCACGGTATGTTATGGGCAAATTGTAGGAGACATTATTCTCTAAACTATGTGTAATTTATAACGAAAAAAAAAAAAAAAAAAATCCCTTACGATAGGATATGTATTTTTCTTTTATGGCCGAGTTTTTTTGAGGCACTAATTAGCCTCAGATTGGTGGTCTGTGGAAAAAAATATTTGCGCCCTGATATTATAACCCTCTGGCTCACAACTAACGAATTGCCAGTCATTCAGGATTGAGTTACCTGAAGCGGACCAACTGATTGATACAACTGAAAGCCACATATTTCAATTTGTTTTATGTGGGCTGTGATGATGTTGTTGTTGTCGACGAGAGAACAATGAGGGGGACTGACTACCCACATACCCTGTCGAGAAATACATCAACATTCAATACCCAATGATGAGAGTCGAAATGTGCAATGTTGCAAATAATGAAAATGATATTGAAAGGAGAATATGGCAATCATTGGCAAATATGTAGGTGCATGGTACATACATCGACAGCTCTAAAATTTCATCAGGTGGTCCTTGTCAACAAGCAGACGATCAACATTATTAATACCAGAGCCATATATAGTCCTTCTCTCTCATGCACATCATATTTTTCAGAAATATTGATGGTGATAATGATGTTGTTGGTGAGGAGTGTGATGATGATGATAGTGAAGGGGATTGTGATGGCGATTAAAGATAGCAATGTTGTGGGTTATAATAATGTTTACGGCTATAGTGTGCAATAATGATTATCGACATTACCCACATCCTTCCCTAATGTTAGATGATATTGTCCAACGGGTTAAGCAGCAACACTTACCTCTTTTCTGTAGTGAGACGTTGTTTGTCTACGTCTTCAGAAGCCCCATATACGAGCAGCTTGGTTATAAAGTCCACCAAACACATATAATCCTCAAGATGCTTCCAGGTTTTGTTTCGCATTCTTATATTTCAAGTGTATTGGTATCTATAAGGGACGTAGCTTAGAAGAATCGTAAAAAATATATCTTAATGTCTGCATTTAATGTTAACACCATTAACTAACGTTTATAATAGGCGAATCACCTCATTTTACTTCATGTTACTTTGAAAATTGTCAAAGTTTGTCAAAATGCAACAAACTTCACAACTGAAACTTGTTATCATGATGGATGGTTACACTAAATGTTTATAGCCACTACCATTATGTTGTGACTAAACGTGTGACGATTAATGAATTTCTCAGAATAACGCAAAACTATTTCACTTCTCATTAGGCGGCAGTCGATTGTTCAAAGGCTGAACACGATTCTATTTACCTTGTAACGCTGTCTGTCCTGTTAATTATATACTCATATCTGATGAGCGCTAAGTGGTCGTAATCAATTCACTGGGAAAAATTACAAACTACATATTTAAATAAGATATAATCTTAAATGCTTTTTTTTGCATTTGTGGGTCGATTTCGCGCAATAATACACATTACGGACAAATTTCCTTACATGACGTCATATCCTTATTCTGTCACCTTCATCCGTATAGCAAACGAATTTACGTATATTTCCAACCCTACTGTAGCCCAGGAAAGTGGGTTACTATAATCCGCCACAGTCCCAAAGGCCAATATGACGGAGAAGAGCACTGCGGGTATGAACAACACTACCTCTTGTTATCACTCTGACAGACTAACACATACATACACATTACCTCCAGCCTCCACCGTCACCTGTTGGCATCATCGGCAGTGTTACCATATAAGTTCTCTCAAATTTTTCCTCGCTGTTTCGAGTGGAACGAGCGAAGCAATGAATGAAGAACTAAGAGTCGTACAGAAATAAATAGGTTATGCTTAAGTAATAATGTTCTTTCCTGTTGTCACAGGCTGAAAGAAGTTGAACGAAGATAATGCTATAATGTTTTCTCGTGTAGTTTTTCCCCTGACTTACGGTTAGAAACTCGACTGGTGTGAATGAACGATCAGGGAGCTCGAATAATCGGGCAAGGAGTCATACATGTGTCGAGGACTCGAAGCAATTGTGGGGATCTGCCGTGGTCGGTATTCACAAAACATCTTAGAGTTTGCATTTGTTAGTATGTTTGCAATACTGACTTCACCAAAGTGATTCAAGTTCATTTTGAAGCAGTGAATGGTTTTGCTATTCTATTAGTATGAAATAAACGCTTACGAATATAATTTTATATTAAGAGTGAACTTTGCTTTTGTGAATACTGGCCCTGATTCTGGGTGTGGTTTCATTTGTTTAACCAGAGTACAGTCAGTGGCAATAGTCCTGTCACCTCACTCAGCGCTTCTCGAAGAATAATATAAATGATAATAATCTAATACTCACGTTCACCATACAGAATTATACAATCCAGGAGGCGAATTGTTAAACTTCTAAATACTATTCAGTTTACGAGTCTGCGAAACTTAAATTTCCATACTGTCCTTCATGACTTGGCAGATGTGGCGACAGGACTTTTGCCGCCGACTCTTCCCATGCCTTTAATCCCAAACCAATGACGACGATAATGCCAAGGATGTCCACTTTAGCGCTGATTGACTCAACAATAATGTATCCAGGTAGTGTTTATGCAGTAGGCTATACTCGAGACAGCACACGGGGACAAGAGGAGTTAGGTTAGGTTTCCCTATAATTTTCTCCCTTAATCTGAATCCTTCATTCCTTCTACATGTGGTCTGGTGAGTCAGATAAGGAATTTAACACTCTCATTGTCATCACCTATAGCCTCAATAATATACAATAGATTTTTTGTACAAGGAAAGGCAAATAAAACTGAAAACTGTAGGTTCAGCGATCCACACATCCCTTAAATTTAAAGTGACGAAATAAGTTGGAGGAATTGCAAGGGCGGCCGCATGCCACTCCCAGGTGCTCTGAGGGGATTCCCAGCTAAATTGGCCCAGCTTGTGGATGGCAGGGGGAAAAATTCACAAGTGTCGACGATGAGGGACAGGGAGGTAGCAGCATCCCCCGTCTCCACCAGCTTTACCCCTGTGTTGTGTGGGTGTGTGTGCTTCTCTGATCTGTGGGGCTAGTTTGTGTGTGTGTGTGTGTACGCTTCTCTGATCTGTGGGGCTAGTGTATGTGTGTGTGTGTGTGTGTGTGTGTGTCTATGTGTGTGTGTGCTTCTCTGATCTGTGGGGATAGTTTGTGTGTGTCTATGTGTGTGTGTGCTTCTCTGATCTGTGGGGCTAGTTTGTGTGTGTGTGTGTGTGTGTGTGTGTGTGTGTGTGTGTGTGTGTGTGTGTGTACGCTTCTCTGATCTGTGGGGCTAGTTTGTGTGTGTATGTGTATGTGTATGTGTGTGTGTGTGTGTGTGATGTTGTCGGTGAACTGATATATGACTTCTGTTTCCTTCAGAGCCAGAATTGCTGTGCTACAAATCAATACCTCTAATGAAGGTGTCTGTTTTTTTATACATAGTTTGAAGGGATAAATACGCAGCTTCCAGTTCATCAATATACCTTTTACAGACCATACTATACATCACAGTCTTCATAAATATTCTATACTTGCTACATTATAATATTTTGATTCACCTTTTCTCTCTTCTTTCCTCTTCTTACCTTCCATGTGTACGTACGTCTTCACTCTTTCCTAAGTATCTATCTCATTTCTTTTGACTCCATCATTCTTACTTCATTTACTCACTTGGTTTTTCTCACCTCGCTACCTCACCTACCAGTCTTTCTAATTCTCACCCACCCTATCTCTCATTATCTTTACATACATACATACGCCTTTCCTCAGTTCCCTCACATCTTTCCTCATTATTTTTCCCTGGCTCCTCCCATAACTTTATACACTCACTCTCTCTTTCATCATGCCTTACTCCATCCATCTCCCTCACTCAAAGTTTCATCGTGTCTCACCTCGTCCATATCTTATCTCACTCCATTCTTCATTTTCCTCCTCCATCCACTATTTCATCTTTCCTCATCCATCCACAATTTCATCTTTCCTCATCCACGTTTTCTTTTTCCTCATCCACTCTTTCATCTTTCCTCATCCACGTTTTCTTTTTCCTCATCCACTTTTCATCTTTCCTCATGCACTTTTCATCTTCCTCATCCTCGTTTTCTTTTTCCTCATCCACTCTTTCATCTTTCCTCATCCACTTTTTCATTTTCATCATCAATCTATCATCTTTCCTCATCCCTATTACTTCTCGCCCTCTCTTCGTTTCCTCCCCTTCCCCTTCCTTCCGCTTCCTTACTTATACCTTCTTCCCTCCCCTCCCCTTCCTTCCCCCTACCCACTCACTCCCTTTACTCCGTCGTGGCCCTTAACTAAGCCTACTTCAGCCTCCTCACCCCAATTTTCCCGACAGCGTGGTCCCGGCGGGTTGCAACACGGGCCTCTCGGTGTGCTGATGAGGAGGAGGTGAAGGTTGGAGGGGATGGGGGTCTGCCTTCGTCGTGTGTTGAGTGTTGGTTTGTTAGGGTGGTTGTGTGGAATGTTTGTTTCTATGTTTGGAGAGAGAGAGAGAGAGAGAGCAGCAGCAGCAGCAGCATCACTTCAAGGTGGCATAATATAACAACAAGGCATGGGGGAGGAGTGAAGGGTGATGTTGTTTGTTGAGATGAAGGAGGTGAGTAATGGATGGATTCATTTGAGGTGGTGATGGTGGTGAGTATACAGTATATATTACCTTTGCTGTGGGACAATAGCTAACATTCTCTTGCCTACCTACATACGATATCTTATGTTGGATATATTACATTTACCACAAACCAAAATTAGGGACGCAGGGTGGTCATTGGTGGCCATTTTTAACAAGTCTTTAAAGTGTATAATAATTTACTTTCACGACGTTTTACTTCAAGAAAATTTTACAGTACGTATTGTGTCGGCCGTAGTGTTAAAAAAAAAATCATAGGCCTATCTGTGTATATCATATTGACCACAGTATTGTATTCAGGAGGTGTCTGTACCGCCACTAACATCCTAATAGTTGATAAGGGGTGATTACACTAACAAAGAGTTCTGGGGTGTATTTTTAAGTGGGACATTTTCCGTTTCGCTGAGTCATGGATGAGAAAAATCGCCGGCCGCTGATTCCCTCTCATTTATCCCCCCGTCAGTCCGTCCATCAGTGCAGCCAACCAGGAAATGAACCCGCAGAGGAGGAGTGGCGTATCTGCCATTCAGCTGACGTGCATGACTCTTACGCCACTCCTGTTCTGAAAAGGGAATAAATATAAGGGCTCTTCGGCAAAGGGGGGGGGAGGTGTATTGACTCTTATAATAGACGGCAATGGTTGACGGCTTTTGTGTGTCCCTCTGACTTTCAACGAAGGAATTTTGGTTTTTGGTTTTTTGTCGGAGGGAGACACTAATGACGTTGTTCAGGTATTATTAAAGATATGCTAATTAACCTATACGCAACACCACATATTAAAATTAACGATTGTCATGTAGTAAACAAGCGAGCGTTTGAGACATATATAACTTACGTCACTCTTGCTCTGAGACATCCCGGGTCCTGTAAGGGGAATAACATAACGTGACAACTGAGACCAAAAGCGGGGTAAAGACCAACCAACCAACCAACCAATTATAGGAGCAGTGGTTGTTATGTCACTCTTATTCCGGGATGTGGTATGCTACTTATCTCTCTCCAAGACTCTTAGTGCTTCGGGATAAGAGTGACTTAATTAACGGGGGTCTGAGATGATAATAATATTGGAGGACCTGCATGGAGCCTCATGGGGTAATTACCTTCTCGAAGCGGTAAACGGTACATCTTATAAGAGGTTAAAGAAAAAGAGGAGGAAGACGAAAACATTATGAGGAAGAGGAAGAAAAGGACAATGAGGATAAAGTGAGAGAGAGAGAGAGAGAGAGAGAGAGAGAGAGAGAGGATGAGAGAGAGAGAGAGAGGAGAGAGAGAGATGAGAGAGAGAGAGGAGAGAGAGAGAGAGAGATAGAGAGAGAGAGAGGAGAGAGAGAGAGAGAGGGGGGGGGGGGGGAGGGAGAGAGGGAGGAGAGGAGAGAGAGAGAGAGAGAAGAGTAGAGAGAGATGAGAGAGAGATGAGATGGAGTAGATGAGGAGAGAGATGAGGAGAGAGAGAGAGAGAGAGAGAGAGAGAGAGAGAGAGAGACAGAATTAATAGAGAAAAGAAGAGAGTTCAAGGAATAACAAGAAAGTGGAAGACTAAGGAATAAAGAAATAAGAAACAAGAGGGGAAAAGGAGGAAACGGAAACTAAGAAAGAGAAGATGAAAATGGTGATGACAAAACAAAAGAGGAGGAGAATGAAGAGGAGGAGGAAAGAAAGGAAGAAGCAAAGCAAGTGAGGTAGAGGAGCAGAAAAGAGAAGAAAAGGTGAACGAGGAAAAAGATAAAGAGAGAGGAAATGGAAGAGGTGAATGAATGGAGGGAGAGAGGGAGGGAAGGGAGAGCAAGAGCCGAGGTGACCATGACCTCAGCGTGTGCATGACGGGTCCGAAATATGAGAAGTTTACAGTGAAATTTCTGGGTAATGTTGGTGTCGTTGGAAGGAATGGAAGGGGGGGAGGCTCAGGGTTTTGTAATTCCCTGGCCTTTGTATGATAACCACATAACAACACACACACACACACACACACACACACACACACACACACACACACAAACACATACATATTTATATACACATACACATATATATACACACACGCACACACACACATATATTTATATACACATACACATATTTATATACACACACACATGCACACTCACACACACACACACACACACAAACACACACATACATGCACACTCACATACACATACATACACACACACACACATACACATACTCACACAGACTCAATCCCAGTCTCTCAGTGAGGACTTCAAAATTCCCCCCACCCCGTCCCCACACTATTTCTCCGGCCATTGCTTCAAGGGCATAAGTTTCATTTTGTTTTGTTGACTCTCCCCGCAGGCTGATGTGGGCAGTGTTTAAAGTTTTATGGCGCCCTTTCGGACCTGAACCCTGCATATTGAATACCCTACCTGTCTAACCTTTGCTTGTGTTTCTTTATGGTTCTGTTCCTCCTCGTCATCTCCTTTTCAGTCACACTACAGAACTAGAATTAGAACGGTCGTCTTTTTTCCTCTTTATATTGCTTGAGTATTTTTAGTATCATAAATTAATTATATACAATCGTCTGCTTAAGTATGCTCTGAATTATTTATATATATATTGACAATATTTCCTTAAGGGGGGTAATTCACTTGTGTTACATTGGAGTGCCTTGATTCCTCCAAATTATACCAGGAAACAGACCAGATGAACAAAAATAATGGTGTTCTGTTGCTTGGAATAGTTTGGATGATTCAGTTGCTCCAGATTTACCAACACAAAATTTCCCCCTTACAACAGGATTACAAGAGCTTAAGAGTGTCGGGCTAGATAGAAGTTTAGTTTGCACTCAACGAATATAATACACATCAGTTTTCGTCCCTCACAATGAATTCACAGTCTGATAATTGCTTAAAAATAAATATTAATATGGTATGAATATCATTATTATTATTATTTCTATTATATTTCTATGTAATTTCCACCTTTGTATTTCAACATGTTAATGAATATAAAAGTGAAATGTTTGGACTTGAATTACAGCACACTTACATCAAAGGGTTTCGTTCTGTGTTTGGGAATGATAAGTGACGTTAGATTGGGATTGTTTTATTGTTTTCCCAACAACCGCTCCTCTCTTAGTTTAGCAAACGGTAAATAAAAAATCTATGAAGTAGCTATACAAAAGTTTCCTTCAATGTTTTTTAGCAAACATTCTTCAGTTTTATTTTCAAAACTATAGCCATTACTTTACATATATAATGTATACTAGACATGTTTTACATAGATCAATAGCTGTTATGATCTAAAATGTGTTTTATGGTCATTCACCAGCTAATAATTTTGAGTTAGTTAAGTGGCTGCTTCATGTTATAAAGTCTAACAGCAATTATACTTGCAGCATTATACTTTACAGTAGTTTACCGAACAGTTCCGTCTAGTAGGCTGCACACCTTTGCAGCGCAGGCAAATTTTCACACAAATTTATCAGACCGCGAATTATAGAAGTGTAGGAAGAAAAAAGACTTTAGTTTTCATTTTATGGATGAATGACTGTCTAGAGCTCAGACGAGCACACATTCATTAATCAATGATACACTGCATCGAGAATGACATAATTTGAGAGAGGATAGGAACACGAAGGCGTAAAACTCTCTGAGGAAATTTATTCGCGTTATTACTCGAATTTGTTTCATTTACAGAGAAGTTGCAGGACATTTGCTCGTGATTGTACAGTTCATACCAAGTTCAATCCCTTATGAAGATACCAGAAACTCCTCCCTTCCTCCCCCTCCCCCTCCAGTTACGAATCTTGTATTTAGGTGAGTGAGTATAAGGTAGGGAAGCCCCAGCGACATTGGTCTATTAGCAGTATATTTCAGTGAACCAGATCCTGCTCCTGATAGGCCGGACGCTAAATTGTTTTCTGCAGCCGTATCAAGACCGTCAATAAACACCAGGCAGGTTGATTGGTTGCTGGCCGAACCATGACGTTACATAGTTTGATTGGCTGCCAGTATGTCTGCCTTGGAGTGACGCTGCCGTTTGTCTTTTGACGGGTTTATTCTGCAGGAAAAAAATAAAGATAAATAAAACACACACACACACACACACACACAAACACACACACCACCCCACCTCCGTCCACAGCAAATAATGTTTATCTTATCTTATGGTTGTTGTTGTTGTTGTTCATTATTAGAACTGTAATTTCCCCTGATGATACGACCGTAAGCGGATAGGAGGTCATAGAGACTGAGTTACGTGGTTAAGTTTTTACTCTACAATTATAATGATACATGTAATAGAGGTAAGTGTAAGTATATTGTGTACCACTCGTATATACAGTTATTATACACTATTATACAGTAGGACACAAAAGCAAGACAGTTACCTTATTCATTTATTCCTACACAAAAGAGTTATTTGTCCACGAGGATTTTACTTAGTCTTTCGCCAGTTTTAAATAAATTTCGATATAATTATCATGAAAGAAAGTTGTCTGTTCAATTTATCGTCCACCAAAATAGAAAAAGAAAATCTGGGATTCAGGGATTAATTAAACTCCGACTTTTCTGTAACATATCATTGTTCACTTTTTACGTCCGGTTTTCCATATTTTGTAAAACATAATACGGAGGAAGAATATATCATTTTATATATGTACGGTACTTGAAGCCTCTCTTCCGTCTTGCTGTTTAAAAATTCAGCAGATATATTATTGCCCACTACGGGATATAATGTTGACATGGAAGGCAGTTAATAAATAGCCTACTCGAATCTAAACTCTCAATGATTTTTCCCATAATAGTGAAAAATAGTCTGGATAGTTTAGCACCATTACAATAGAAACAGATAACCTAATAGTGCTTCTTATATCGTGTGAAGAAAACTATATTCATGGCTTTACAATCAAGGGTTTTAATACTGTATACTTAGTCAGGCCAGAGGGATTCTTTCACGACCGAAATTTACCATATATAATACAAACAAAGAACTTGATAACAGAAATATAAGAGGGGAGATGGGCAGTGTTCAAACTTCAATAAGGATAGTCAGAGTCTTGGAAACTCCTCGTGTACTTCAGATAAACAATATTTTACAACAAACAGACAATCAAAAAGCCCTTGACGAAAATACAGTATGTTGGCAATATATATACAATAGTAAGTCTTGAGAACCGGGAAAGCCCTGTTGACTTATTTAAAAACTTGACAACTACCTCGCCTCTGTTTACCTTCTTTGAATAAATATAAATCTGCGACTTAGCTCCGGCTGCCTCTAATATAAACTTTTCTCTTTTGGACGCTCTTCTTTTATTTTCCTTATTCCTGGATGCAAGAAATGGCTTCAATATTTCCTAATGCGGGGGAATTTAATCCTATCATAACAACTATATACGTAACATACAAACATGCATAAACTTTGACTTCAGCTTTCAGAAACTTAAAAATTAATATCGAATGACACCATGACTCTTAATTCTTTCTCATAATATACAAGAAGACTAATACCCAAACAGTCACTCACACAGACATGAAAATTATACGGTATAATCTATAATATATATGTCTATGTTTGTTTGTTTCTCCCTGCTTGCTTTCCTTCCCTCGCCATACTCCTGCCACATGTCATTACTCTCTAGTTCACCTCCCCGTTAATTTCTTTGACTTGTGTATAGAGGGGCTGAGAGGGGCGAGGGTGAAGGCACAACACAAAACTCATTGTGTGTGGTTGTCCTTTTTTACTCGTGCCAAATTAATGTGATTTCCACTACACAGAGGGACGGACACACACCAAGTCCATAAACTACAGCTGAGAACACCATAAGTCGTCCTCTTTTCCACCTGTTCACTGATTACTGGAATTATTAATGGTTAGGGAAAATGATGTACAACAAGCATGCCTCTGTGTCCTATATTACCAGTTTGAAAGTATTATTATTATTATTATTAATCACAGGTTCAAGAACTCTATACTCTCAGGAAATCTTACTAAGGCAGGGGAGATAAACCAATTATTCATTATTGGACATTCGAGGGTAGAAATGATGTGCCTTCCTTTCTCATTTAAGGGTGTGTTGGAGGGAGAGGTCAGATATTAGGATGATACTGTATATGTGGGTGTAGTTAAAATTATAAATGTAAACTACCATGACATAAGCTAGCCTGAATTTTACCTAACAAACTGAGGGACTCTAAGGAGAAATGTATCAAGGTCGAATAATGTTATGAAGTTGTGTACATTCACTCAAAAATCATAATGAGTTAATAAATTATGGCTTCGTACATTCATAAGGAAATTAAAATGAATTAAAGACATAGATGAAAACATATACTCGCAAATGAATGAAAAAAAAAAATTAAGCAAACAGGAAAGCAAGCAGCAAACTAAATACAAATACATTAATGACTAAAAATAAACTTAAATAACTAACAAAACAAAACTAAAATAAACTGAAAAGCATCGGAATTTACAACCACAAACTTTGCCCCCATGTAACAAATCAAAGTACACATTCCATAAGAGGATTAATATACAGAGCAGCAGCAGAGTAAGCCCGGGTCCACTCTACAAAGCCACTCCCGTCCCCGTCCCCCGTCCCCCTGACCATAGTAAAAGTAGTAGTTGTGTGGGTGGAGGGTAAAAGTGTCGTATCATCGGGAGTATTTTCATTTATTTATTTTCGGATTACAGAAGAGTGCGACAGTAAATATTTGGTTTGTGTGTGTGTGTGGGTGTGTGTGTGTTTGAGAGAGAGAGAGAGAGAGAGAGAGAGATGAGAGAGAGAGAGAGAGAGAGAGAGAGAGAGAGAGAGAGTAGGGTGTGGGGGAATCGATAAAATATGTTCAGTGAGGATGTGTGAGTGAATGAGTGTGAGTGTGAGTGTATGGTCAGGCGTGAGGGTATGGGAGTGAAGGATGATCAGGAAGGAGTGAGTAGGGGGGAGGGTTGAAAGGTGTGGTATGAGTGAGTT
>JAWQEG010006181.1:2500-27500 GCA_033782935.1 Petrolisthes cinctipes
TCCAAACACACACACACACACACACACACACACACATACCAGATGATACCCTGCACATACCTCCACACACACACACACACACACACACACACACACACACACACACACCATATTATACCCAGAACATACCTCCACACACACATACACACACCAGATTATACCCGGCACATACGCACACACACACACACCAGATTATACCCAGAACATACCTCCACACACACACACACACACACTACACACACTGAACCAACCCTGTCCCCAATAAGTTATACCCTACACACACACACACACACACACATACAAACACACACACACACACCTGCAGGGCGAACAAGTGTGTGTGTGTGTGTGTGTGTGTGTGTGTGTGTGTGTGTGTGTGTGTGTGTGTACTAGTTAAGAACAGGAGTGTGTGTGTGTGTGTGTGTGTGTGTGTGTGTGTGTGTGTGTGTGTGTGTGTGTGTGTGTGTGTGTGTGTGTGTGTGTGTGTTGTCCTGATGTATGGTTGAACGTGACCTATCATCTCAACACCTTCACAACAACAACAAACAACCTCCCTATTATATGGAACAACACCACCACCAGCATCAGCAGCACCATCCCTACAATAACATCTTTATAATTATCATACTGTGTGGGGTCATTGTCCTTTATTGTTACTAACTGAGAGAACTTCATAACACAATAACACTATGTACCTTAAGGTGGTACTTCATTTTTGGTACATTGGAGTGCCATGATTCCTCCAAAGTATGCTAAGAAACAGGACCAGAAGAGCAAAAATAATAGTGTTCTGTTGCTTGGAATAGGTTGGATGATGCGGTTGCTCCAAATTTACCAACACAAAACTTCCCCCTTAACTCTAAAATAACGTAAATACATGGTAGGTTAATATTTGTCCTTTCATGTTACTAACTGAAGGAACTTAATATCACTATGCATACCTTAATTAAAAAATAATGTAACTCTAAAATAATGTAAATATAGAGTAAGTCATTGTCCTTATGGTTACGAACAGAGGGGATTTGATAAGAAAATAACATCTAGTATACTGCCTTAACTCTTAAATAATGTAAATATCCACTAGGAATGCTAATACAAGGAACAACCTTATTTCCAGGCCATGGATATCTTACAGTTAATATTACACTTCTCCACAAAAGGCAACAATAACATTCATTACACAAATAAAGTAAATTGTTAATGCATATACCGGCCATTCAATATATCTGAAAGGGCGATTTATCAGATGCAAGTATGGGAAGTATTATACAGATGTTCTTACAGTGCAAAGGAAAACACGTATTAGTACCCACGACTACCATGATAACAAAATATGATGTAACAAAGGCTATATGTACAGGAAAGGCGAAATGCAGCTCTTAATTCATCTCTACAGTCACTCCTCTTGTTCAACTTCTGCCTCGTTCTCTATGACAGTTTATAATACCATTTTAGTTAAGGGGTGACTACTACTGTAGAGACTTCAAGATGTAGACCCAACATTTGAATCCTACAGCATGGTTAATAATGCATTCATATGATATTAGACAACAGCAGTAAGCAAAGCAATAGGAAAATATCTAAACTCAAGTATGCCAAGTGGGAAAGCAGTACAGTAGACCCTACAACATCAAGGACCAATGATATAATAAGATAGATAGATCAGCACCTCCAGACTATTAACGAACTTACTATACACCACCACCACCAACAACAACTACGGTAGCTACACAATATTCCCGTACATCAGCCCAACTAATGTAATCTCTTGTACTCACCAACAAGTGTGACATCGTCTTAAAGGCTGTGAATATCAACATGAAGGCAGTGGCCTGTCCTAAAACAGCCAAAAACATGACGGTAATGGCTCTCTTTCTCGTTGCTGC
Source organism: Petrolisthes cinctipes (assembly GCA_033782935.1). NCBI lineage: Eukaryota > Metazoa > Arthropoda > Malacostraca > Decapoda > Porcellanidae > Petrolisthes > Petrolisthes cinctipes. Next base: position 4,387 of record JAWQEG010006181.1, read on the forward strand.
TTGTGAGTGGCAAAGATCGTGAGACTCGGATGGACATTGTTCATCATTCTGGGTGTCCTCCTGGTGTTGTTGGTGTGGGTGAACAACAAAGGCATCCTCAGTACTACACTCACTGCTTACCAGGATAGGGTCTATATCCTCTTCTTTCATTTGCGTCCGATTCATCATTTCTGTTGCTCCTCCTTAATTGGTGAAATAATATGCATATACTGTGAGGTTGCCCACTCTAAGTTATTATTTTTGTTCAACTAACAAGAAGGTAGGGGGATGAATGAGGTTATTTCTGGATGAAACCTCTATCACTAACTTTAATTTTTACGAGCATAAAGTATCATAAGATTTATAATATAGTTCATATTGACCTTGATCGACAATCAGGTTTAATGAGGGAATCGTGCAGTGATTTAAGTATGGAATATTATAATGTAGGCTACATCTGGAAAAAATACATTTAAGAAATATTTGTTGAAATATTTCACTGTAAGTCACCAAAACTCATATTCGTAGGAGAACGGTCTTAAACAACATAATAAGCAATATATAAAGTCATTAAAACACAATATAGAAAAATGCAGATAAACGTATACGTATGGCTATGAAATTAATAGTATCACCATTCACCAATTTCCCGGCAACACTGCTGATGACTGGGAAGCTTTCAAGCATTCAACTGGTAGCATAAAAGAACATTCCATGCTTTCAATGCTAATCGTTCATGATTTGCAGGCACCTAAACGATTTTTAATAATTAGCTGTTAAGAGAGTAGCCGTAGAAAATGGGTAGTAGATTTATTGGCGGGAAACAAATATTTAATTAAAAGGTCAAATTAGTATCATCAGTCACATAATTTATATTGTGTGACACTATTAATAAGTGCAATGTAGCAACAAGTGGTGCTGTATATTTAAAATTAATTAAAGCATACAGAGTGTTTACAGTAAATCATGACACTATAATTATATACTAAAGTAAATAAAACTAAGTAATTAACTAACAGTCTAACACTGATTTGACAGACGAGCGTGACCGGAGAGGGAAGAAGTGAACTTTGACACTTGTGTATTTTATATTTTTATTTGACATTTACATATATATAATTAATACGTCGTTGTGTGGGTGACATCGTGAATACAACCCAAAAAATCGCAAGAGAAATTAGAAGATGGATAGTGATGAGGGAAGGAAAAATTAAGGTAAGATGATGCTAATTAAGCTAGAGTGTCCTATTAAACCAACCACATTATTTCCGTAACTAGACACATGTTGCTGTTACATTAATTAAGGAAGAAATATAGTGTTGGTAAATTTGGAGCTAAAACAGATTCTTCCAAACTTTTCCAGACAACAGAACACCATTATGTTTGTTCATTTAATATTCACTTTGGTATTTGTCCATGAATCGGTAAAAATGGCTGCCATCCATAAAAATACGATTATATTTTCCAGTTAGTAATTATTATTTAATAACTAAACTGGAGCGTAATGGGACTGCTGATTAATGTTTACGGCTTTTATTTTTCCTTTTCCAGGTGATAATACAAAATTACTTATAAATATTTGGTTTTTACCGTGTTCATGATGACCTTGGAGCAATGTAGAACAAGATCAGCAGAGTCCTATTAATCCGGTGTTAGACTTCTTTTTTTTATATATATATTGAAAGAATTACCGTTATCGCGTACGGTTTTTCTACCTTCATTACCCACTTATTTAGACCATTCTAAGACTTTTCTTCTATGGCATTTCCTCTGCCAACGCCCCATTTCCAAGATAGGGCATATTCAAATGGGGCATTTTGAAATTAGCCTGACCTAACCTAACCTAACCTAGACCACAGCAGACTACCGGGACCTAACCTGGGCAAACTACCGGGAAGTAACCATGGTAAAGTACAGGAAATCACCGGGGCAAAATATTGGGACCTAGCCGGATCTGGCACCACTGCTACAAAACGGTAATTCTTTCAATAAATACCCTTTTTGTTGGTATTAGTCAAGTGTTTGTCCATAATTACTCCCATTAATTCTTTTCTGTCAAATATTTTTCTTAATACATGTACGTCATTTCCTTATTGGGTATTACCGTCAAAAATTCATTAATTACAACTACCCTAAATTGATTCAATTTTCCTTTATCCGTGAGCTAGGGCTGGGCAAAAACTGCCAGTTCGAAGGTGAGAACCAATTCTAGTTCCAAGGAAACGGTTCCACCAATAGTATAGTTTGTTGTGTACCTGTGTGCATTATATTTAATGCACTTGCTGTTCATCCCAGTCGGCAAATTAAGTCTTTAAAACAGCATTAGACAGCAATTATATAACACTGTCAGTTAATATTAGGTACCGGTTCCAGCAGTTCCTTTTGTATTGAGAACCAGAACCGTCGGTTCCAGCATAATAATATCAATTCAAGATGGCTACCAAGTGTTTACATCCAGGCTTCATAGATTGCTAAAGTCCCGGTAGATTGCCGCGGTCCTGATTAGGTTAGGTCAGGTGAGGTCTACCTATTATAATTCTATTTAATGCATTGTAGTGTTTTTCAGACGAATCTAGTTCAAATATGTCAAAAATGAGTTGTTTTTTTTATATTAGGTTGGGGGAAGGGGGGGGGGTGATATCTCTCAAAACACTAATTTGCGACGGATGTGAACAATAAATTCGTTAAAAACACATTATAAAACATTGCATTCTGAAAACCTCGAGTCGAAAACAAATAATGGACAAATGCTTGACTATTACCTTTTTCTTTACCATAGTGGAGTATTTTTATTATTACATGAATAGAATATGGAACATAGTGACTTAAAAGTACACTATGCTGTAACAATGCTTCAAAGTAGCCCATTTTAAATGTGATATCACCATAATGTCAAACCGTGTATTTTCATATACTGTACAGTCAGCAAAAAAAGTTTCGTTACCACCCCTACATTAATTTTAACATGGGTAAGCCCGGTAGGGTTGGTACTCCGCCGACATGCAGCTGTGACTCTTGTCATCCGGGACATGCTGGACGGGAATCGTCATTGCCCCGGCAGTGTCAACTTTTTTATATCAAAAGTTTAGCTGATTTTAAATTTTATTTTGAGTGTTGAAGAACTCTTACTATTTAACTATTCATTATTAAACATAAGAAAATGCGTTTGAGTATTTTAGAACAAGAATGACCGTGAAATACCCAGAAAAAATAGCACTGGCTGAAAGAACGTCATTCCTGCTTGGCTGCCCATGACACACTGAGGGGCAGTGGCCAGGGGCACGGCCTTATGGAGGCTGGAGGGTGGCGGAGCTACGACACTCACCAGTCAGGCGTATCAGCATTACATCACAGTGTTTTAGGGATGGTAACGAAACTCTTTTTGCCGACTGTACATAACAAGCAGTGCCAGTTTGTAGTGTGTAAATAAGAATAAATTTATTATTAATGTAGGCAAGGTTGTATGAATACTGTACAATATTCACCAGAAAAAGACAAGATGTACACTACTTACAGTACCATTACAAGCATATGAAATACTTTTTTCTGTTATTACAGTACAGTAAATGCAAGGTGCACCATCTGATCTTGTATTGTACAAACTGAGTTTCTACAAATCAAATGAAATAAAATGGAATACTCACTGTGATAATACCATTGGTATTGAATGCTGTGAATAGAAGCATGAATGTGAAGCCAAGTCTGATTACAGCACTTAGATCCTTCTGATCTTCTTGAGAACTGACATGGTCTGGCAAAGGTGTACTTCTCCCTGAGTCACGATGCTGAGGAGTGACAGAAGCATCCTGTGTTGCACTTTCCACATCACGTTCAGTTTGTGTAATGTCTCCACTTTCATCTAATAGTGGCTGTGTGTCCTCCATGTTATCCAAGAGGTCCACAAAGCTTCTTCGCTTACGAAACATTGGTATAATTTTAGAGTTCTACAGTAGGTGAAGTACAGTAGGTTAGGGTCCAGTGTGTACTACTGACTATTCAACTGAGAAACATTTTGTCCCAAGAACTGGGATTATACATTTTCATAATTCACCACATCACAATGAAAATTTTTATTCATAATTTCCTGGGTGGATTTTGGAAGTTTCATGTGCTAGCTAGGTTGTATGCAGTAGTTTGTCAATTGTTTTATGCACAGGTTCTGTAGAATATTAAAAACTTTGAATTACCATTTTTTTTTTTTCTACATTAATACTTTTCATACAATGCACCAAGATTCGTAGCACAGATGAGGTAGCATGCCCATAGACATAAAAAACAAGATGGGGCCAAAAGCTGAATTCCTTATCACATTGTGTACTGTAGCAGCCCATGTTGAAGATGTATGTTATTAGTTATTGTATGTTAGAGCTGGCAATTTACCATAATCCCAAAGCATTCTTAAATTGACAGTCAAGACAAAATACCCAACAAGCACTTATAGCAGGTTTATTGTGTCCATTCCTGAAGATTAAATTTTCCTCTGGGCATTGACAACCTCCCTCATTCCCTCCCTCACTTGTGAGAATGCCCAACTATAGGACTGCTCATGACGAGCCACAAAGGGCCAAATTTTTACTGCACAAGCAACCCATCCCCACATCCCACTTGTCCATTTGTATAGCATTGTGCAATGTACTGTATGTATTATCCCTGAACTACTCTGCAGAGTGTATAGTATTAAAGAATCACAAGGGAAAATAATGGAATGGTACCAGTACTAAAAATTTTTGTTCTTTAAGGGGTCAAATTTTCAAGACTCTTTAGCGATATTTCCTTAATCCACTGAGTAAAGTTATGGAAGCCAATTCCTGTATGGACGTTGGTATACCTGTTACCTCCCTGGTTGGAGCTGTTTAACTTTCCAGTGTCATTTGATTTTGAATGGTGATTATTAATTATGATTATTAGATGTTTGTTGTATATGTGCCAAAATTTTGCAGAGAATTTTGTCTAGTAATAAGTGGCATTTAACAAAAAATACCAGGGATCAACATTCTTTCGGCAATTTACAGATTGCTTGCATGCCCCGATCACAACTTGTGTGGTCATGTACACCCACCTACAAAAGCGCTGTCGCCTCATCCGCAGAGTCATGAACCCCACAAGCTTCACTATTGGAAAATGTTGTGTATGGTGTTTCGATTCACGAGTCATTAAACCACAAACTTCAAGAACCGTTTGGTGAGGCGACAGCGCTTTTGTAGGTGGGTGTACATGTAGTCATTAGCTAATACTGTTTATGCTTTGTTAGTATCATAAGCAAGTACAGTATACCTGGTTGTTATATTTAAGCAAGAAGTACCAGTAGTGCTTCCATGACAGACCAAGAGACTGACTTTAGCAGGGGCAGATACTCTTTAAAATACTTCTCAAAGAGGGTGACTTACGTTGTTCATCGTTAGGGTGAGTCATTTTCTCGAAGGAAAGTTTTGTTCAATCTCCAGCTGGTACACACTTAAGTAGCTACTGTACTGGTTCTGATACTGTGCTTGCCCTTCCAATGTTAAGTATTGTACGTTCTGGAAGGAACATGAATTTAAAGCTGATATGTGCACTGTTCTGTTCTAATTATCATCCATACCTGAACTGACCTAGCCTAACCTAATCAAGAACTCGGTAGAATATCAGGAACTGTGGTACCGGTAAATGAATTATAATGCATTTATGATGGAATTGGTACAGTACTGTATATAAAAAGGGAGGGTATTTCTTAAAAACAAGCCCTGTTTGTTCCAACTTATGGGTTAGTTCTTCCTATAGTATATAATTGTGGTTATACTATTAATTTTTTTACCATATTGGATGGAAGCAGATTTTAACCACACCTAAAGTACCTGACCAAACCTCCCCAGAGGTTGCAGTTACTAATATTACAAATCAAAGTTGGTTAGGTTAGGATAAGCTTAGTCGTTTCCTCCCAATATTGTGGTAAAAAATGAGTAGAACCAAATATGGTGTTTCTCTCGGTGATGCCCCGTTTTAAAAACATGATTTGGAAATTAGTCTGACCTAACCTGACCTGACCTAACCTGACCTAACCTAACCTAACCTAACCTAACCTAGACTAGACCACAGCAGACTACCGGGACCTAACCTGGGCAAACTACCGGGATATAACAGGTGTAAACTATCATACAGTGATTGGGGCAAATTCCCGGGACCTAGCCGGATGTGGTAATACTGCGTGATCCTACCCAAGAACACAGTACTTCTGTAATAATACCGAAAATTATACTAAAGGTAAAGACAAAGTAGTATTTAGGGAAAAAAAAAAAAAAAAAACATGGTTGCGAGACATACGTAATACATACTTTAAGTGTTTAGAATGCCTGTCCCCTTTCTTTGACAATGTTAAAAGCAAAATTTTAATGACCCTGATAAGCCTCCATATGTAACTCAACTATTGGTTTCCTCATTAATTAAGTGTAGGAGATTCGTACAAGATCTTGAATAATACCGTCTTTGTCACCACTCGATAACAACAAGCCACTGATGATGTGGAATACAAGTGTTTGGCAAAGTATAGTGTGCCACGTAGTAGTTTTTACTCATATCACAAGATGCCACACTTTATATTATTGCCTTAGGTATATTTTCTTTGTATTATCTCCACTCTCCGTATTTTTCCAGATCACTTCTGAGCGACGCGAGTAGTCTATAAGTGAAATTTGTTTTGATAATGTCTTATTTTTTTGTAATTTCTACTTCTTTTTACAAGCAATGGCGATAATGAACTGTAACTCATAACCTTGCCATAGTTGAAGCGATTACAATACTTCACTACGTACGTGTCCAGGATACAATACCGTTGTAAACAGGTACCAATAATCACTAACGTCAACCCTTCAAGGTCTCATAGGTAACAAACAAACAACAACAACAACCATAGCAAACTTTTAGATGATGCAGATCATCCTGACTGAAATGGAATATGATGGAATGGAATTAACAGGGAGAGAATGGATGATATTACTGTTAGGTCTGTGTGAGCAGACCACAGATGAAATGATTGGTGCTGTGAAAGAATTCTTGGAGAAAATGTGGTATGCAAGATGTAGAAAGTGAATAGATATGCGTGGTATTGTTTTTTTTTTCCGATTTCTATTTACAGGAGCTGCCGATACAAAGGCCAACCCTGGAATAAACACCCGGGGTACCTGTAACAGCAAGAGCAAGAGCAAGTTTTGATAACACGTTTCGGTCACTTTCGGTTTTATGTTCAGTTATTTGATAATCTCCATAAGAGGTCGTAGCCAAACCCGACCATAGATAGAAAAGGGATGGAATACAAACGAAATAAAAACAGAAACTAACATGTTAACTAACCTCAACAGGACCCGATTTTAAAATTAATATAGTCTGCACATATACTGATGGCCAAGCACCCCTCCTCTGCTCCCTTTACACACACAACTTGCCCTTACCTGAGAAACTGCCGAAATATTAGGGACGGGTGGACATTTAACTTTGTCCAACTCTCTTCATGTTAAACAACCATATCCCTCTTCTTAAACTTTCCTTGTCGGAGACTCGGAGGTCACTATCTCAACTTGTACTGCGGTGATATCATATCTTGTTACCATGATTTCCTGATGAATTAGCACTTTATTTTCTATTTTACTGTGTCATAGTAGTGCAGTGGTGCCAGATTGGGGGAATTTTCCCTAGTTTTTTGGGAAATGGGGAATTCAAGTCCAATTTTGGGTAAATGCGACTTCAAATTTACTTTAAAAAAAATCATTGTGAAGCAGCATTTTCCTTTCGGTTTTGTAACCCTTCATACAAAAATAATATAGGATATTGTTAAACAAAATAACTTTAACTGATTTATCTACTGAAATTATCATTTTAAGATGAAAAGGTATCCATCCACTGGTAGCAAACGGCGACAAGTGACAAAGGAGTGGACGTGTGAGGTCCTGCATGAGAGTTAAGTCACTAATGAAGTCAGTAAGTGAGTTACTGTCTGTTAATTAAGTCACTACAGACATTTACCTTGACTGCCTCTGTCCGTGTCACTAAGGTAAGGTCGGTGACAGCAAAGAGTGAACAGATTGACTTCAGCAAGGTCTGTATAGACCTTGGACTTTATTACAATACCTTACATAAGTTCGCTTATTCGTTTCTAATAGTCTAATATTTACAAAAGATTTACGATATAGTGTTGACATATGAATTGGAAATTAGTGTTCATAAAATTGTTTTAATTCCTTGTTATTCGGCAAGATTATAAATAAAGTCTACACATACAATCAGTAGCCTATGTGCTGAGCATCATCATGTCTCTTTCTTGTTAGTAACTATTATAATAATATCTAACAAACTTACCTACACACATAACTTAGTAACCATGCTCCAAAATGTAACAATAATGTTATTCTCATCTATAACTTAAAATGAAAAATTAATACAACCCAAAGATTTTTAAATGCGGAAATTTTGTCCAATTTGGGGAATTTTGTCACAGATTTAGGGAACTTTGAACTACCGCATCTGGCAGCACTGTTAAGTAGTGATATAGTATGAAAGACACTGCAGTCAACGTGTTTCGAGTTTGCCTTCCATTTCTTACTGTGATGGATTTGCACTGCAAGGGTATTAGGTCTGCAGTGTCTGATTGACACTAGCGAATCCCTTCAGAAGTTCGGGGTGATAATCTAAATTACCTATCTTGGTCATCGAGGGTTCATTCGTTCACTCACAGCATATAACAAAGATAATGGAAAACAGATTCAAAGGTTGATAACAGTATGCAACTGTAATTAGAACATGGAAAGGTTCTAGTTGGCGCTAAATTTCAGATATATATATATATATATATATATATATCCATACTTTGCACAGAAAACGAACAGGTACAGAAGTCAATATTTACAGGTACTACAATACAATAAAATAAAGACAAGAATTTAGGGAGCTGTAGAAGGCCTGTTGGTCCAGATCTCGACAGCTCCTGATTTACTCAACCCTTTGAGTATTTTTTAACAACGAATCGACGTTTTTCCACTTAATACTTCTTTTAGAAGAGTGTTTCATTCGTGCTTTGCTACATGTCCAAAGAAATGTCTTCCTCTGATGTTTAAAGCTAAACTTTTGGCCATTCACTCCTAGGTTTCTTATGTTAAAATTTCATCTATTTTTATACCTCTTGCAAATAATTTACAGGTTGAATAACACTGAATGTAAGTTCGCTGACCACGTCAAGAGAGTTCGCAGGCTACCTTATGTGCTTTTAAAATTGATTCGTTATTTTCCGCCACAGAAATTGATAAAGATTCAGTGCACTCTGTAAATATTCCTACCTCGATCCTGTAGGAATTTTACTTAGTGATTAGCTTAATCCCCCACTCATAAATACTGCCTGTCCCAAGTGTCTTATAACTAATATCCACAGTAATTATAACCAAAGGAACCCAAACAAATTTTTTAAGACAATACTTTATTGTACTGAACTGTCAAAGGATAACTACATTCACAACTACAGAACATTAAATAAGTGAACAGAGAAATGGACACACTAGTAAGCTCAAACATATAAGCTTATTTGTGAATCTTTGTCATTATAGAAAACAACTGTATAACAAAGGAGAGAACCTTTTCTCTGACTGTCCTTTGACCATCCATACACACCCACGAGGATTCGGGCGACGAGAAGCAAAAACTTCACAGCTCAAAGTTATGGTTATCACATGAGTTCTGACAGTGACACCTGATTGAATGAGCAACAGGCTATCCTGGATTCACTCATACCACTCCCAACTTCAGCCATTCATTTTACAAATATGAACTACAGTGATCGCCCTCTCTCCTCCCAGGTACTATGAGATGCAGTAGGAAATTTGCTACAACTGTTACCCCCAAAAAGTGCTCTAGTTCATGGACAGGTCTTTCATAAAATTATAATTTAAATACAACCTAAAATACTCATAATTTACTCTCTATATACAGTCTCGTGTGTGCATATGCATCACAATAATTAATCACGTGAATGTGGCCTATTATATATGTATATAATCAGGCATATCCAAAGCTGTACATAAATCACATGTTCAACACATTTATTCACATGTACTTCAACAGAAATATTTTGTGAAGGAGTATTGGTAACAAAGACGACCGTCACATGAATTACAACACTTTGTACAGCTGCAGACTCATTTGTGCTAATACCATGACACTGAGGCAGGCATGAAGGACTATATGTACCCTGGATAATTACCTCTGCCATAATTTGACCACACTGCAGCTTCTAATGAACATCCATCTTACCTCCCAGAGTATGACTCTGGTAAATAATCTGGACCATTATTTACATACAGTAATTAATCAAATGAAAAGTTGATTTTCTGTTTAACAGCTGCAGAAAATAACAAGGGCATTGATAACAAGTGTACAGATGTATGAATGTGGTCAAGTAACAAAAGCTGAGGTAAATGCCTGTCTTGGCCAGAGGCATATGCTATGTGACTGAAGCCTATCACATTGCAATTTACCCACTTAAGTAGTATACCTGAATTAAATTAGAAAATAAATAATAATTATCATAAATCAGAAATGCAATGGTCATTGACACCAAAAGGAAGATAAGTGTCACTTTCATATATAATGGAAATATTTTACAGGTTATTAATATTATTATACACTTAACAATCTTTGGAATGCAATGCATGTATAAATTTTTTTTCTTAATTGCATTTTAATAGAAAACATGCCTCTAATCTCACTTTAACTTAAAAACTTTCAATATTGAAATAATCACAGTCTTTGGGAGAGTTTGGGCTCCTCAGGATAAAAACTGTCAAACTCAGTGCAGTAAACTGGAACCCTTGAGGGATACTTTGATGCTGAGCATGCACTTTAAAACAAGTTAATATCAACTAACAGTAATATTCAATAATACCAATCAGATCGGCATTAATATGGTAGAAATGCAAACTACTGAGCCAGGCCTTACACGCCATGTAGCCCATTTAGGTTATGGAAGAGCACTAATCCCCACTGATGTATGTGTAGCAGCAAGGATTGAACTTGCCCCAAAAGTGGTGCATGGCAATTGCTCTACCACTGCACCAACCAAGTGCCTGATCAGCATTAGAAAATACAAAACTATAGCAAATGAATACAAATCAATATGAAAATTTTAACTTTACCTGCACAATAATTATATACCGTATAATAAAACCGTAAGATATTCCAATCCTGCACTGAGTGATGTTAATCATTTGCATTGATTCCTTGGACATTTCCCTTGGATGCCACAAGCGCTGGAACCAACTCGATACCAGCCATATCTTTCTCATTAACTTGTGCCACCCATGAGAATGTTCCTACACGTGTCAATAAGATTGCCTCATCTCCTAGTTACCATCCATGATGCCAGAGATTCATATTGCAGTGAGCATCAGGACAGCACCGCTCATGTGTGCTAACAAGCGCTTAGTGTGGCAATGTAAAAAGAAACTAAGTTGTACCTTGTAATACTGAGGGCCGTCTGCACAATTTTTTTTTTGTTTTTTAATATTTTTTTTATCAAGTCCTTAACATTAAAAATGTTTGAAGACTAGATTCAGGTTTGGGATTAATTCATCTGAATTTTCAATATGGCAGGCAAGTCGCTTACACCGTCATCTGGCTCCACATTAGAATAAAAACTTGTAGAAAACACGTTGAGCACAACACATTATGCATATGAAAAATCTCTAAAAAATAGTTAATTAGCTAAATTCCTTACTTTATGCTTTATATATATATATATATATTAAGAAAATTCCTACTTAGTAGAAATTCTGAAAAAATATCTCATCACTGAATAACAAAACACAGATAAAGATTTTGTACTGCCCTTATTTCATATTTGAAAAGGGAGGATTGACAATATCAAGTGCAATACAACACAAGACACGTAAAAATAAGTTTTCAAATATTATTTACTGATAAAATTTCACAATAAAATTTAGCAAAACTCAAAATGTACAACAAAAATTGAAAATTCAGAGTAGACTTTCCAAGAAAATATTTTACTAATTACCATGCTTACTTCATTCAAATTATGGAAGAGACAAAAGGTACGATAACATTATTGAGCACAAATTACTTATTATCTTGTCTGTAACAGGACTAGCTACTTGTGCTGAAGGTACAACAAAATTTGTAAATATTAATAACCACATAACACTTTTCATGATATCTCCCCTTGCAATATGCATTGAGTGTATTAAGAGCTTACTGTTGATACTGGTACTCAAGAAAGGTAATACAATAAATTATGTGGGAGCCTGGCTCAAGAAGGGAGGCAGCAGTAGCTAGACAAGAGGAGCCAGAGACTGGTGGACTGAGCACATGAGCCCTGTGACCTGAGGACAAGAGAGGCAGCCGCGCCCACTCCCTGATATGGAGATCCTAGAACCGTCCCGCCACACCTTGCCATCGCCAGCAGCAGTACAGCACCACCACACAGCACCAGTAACTTCACCTCTCACAACCCATACATCAGTCACTGTATTTAAAGCTTGTATGAGGTTTGTTTCAAGGCTTCATTTTCCAAAGACTGAGCTGGAATTCAACGTACATTGAATGTGTTGCACTGAGTGTTCACATTATAAAAACTGAATGCAGTATACAATCAAGCCATCTAATCTTATATAAAACCTCTGAAATGTAAAAAATAGCATTATAAAATATTTTATAAGAACATGCTTACTGATTCAGTTTTCAATGTGTACAACTGGTAAACTGCTTGCAGGAGTGGACGGCATAATTGGTGCAGCAAGACGAGTATTGCCATGAAGTAGATTGTCATAACAAGACTTTAAAAAATTATGAGAGGGGCTGCAGCCTAGCTCTGTGCCAAATATAATTTTTTTTGTTTTTATTTTTTTATGATTTCTCTATCAACCCTGAAAAATACAAGTCTTGGACCCATGGGTAATAAATAAAAATTCAGAACACTAATATTGATCATGGAAATTTCTTTCATATCTAAACAATAAAAAGGTACATATCTACCACAAAATTAAATAGGTAGTTTAGTCATAATTTTTGCCAACTAATTAACACTATAGTTAACTTGTAAGTCCTGGAGATAAATGCGCCATGAGCGGTCCCGGAGGTGAGCTTGTCACAGATGAGAAGTAGGGCTCATCCAGTCGATCGTCCAATGAGTCAGAGTCTTGGTAATCTTCATCTTCATTCATATTAGTTTCAGACATCATTTCCAGGATTTCGTCACCATAGTTGCTGCCTCCGTCAGAGGCACCAGATGAGGCCCGTGGAGTTGAGGCAGGAGTTGGGGCCGGAGACAACTCTAAAGTCTTCATTCGGCATGAGCAGGGATGGAAGAACCTTGGATCTATTAGCACTTCTCCACAGTCACCTCGAAAGATGAGACCACAACACACTTTCTCCCTGAAAATTGAAATTGTGATAATGAGCCATTCATGTTTCCATTAAGCCTAGTAATAAGCATCTCAACTATAACAAAGGCTGATGATTCTTCACTTAATGCTAGTGATGATAAATTTGTAGGATATTACAAACCTAACGAAAAGAAAATGCAGCAATCTACCACACACAAAAATTTCAGATCAGAAAGACCTCTTCGATGGGAGAAATGGTGGTAATCACTTACATTATGAGTTAGCAGAAAGCAAGTGATTACAGTAAGCAAGTCACTCGTTCACTTGGCCATTAAGCCTATCACTCCAATAATAATTAAATAATTGAAACCTCTCGCAAAATGGGAAACAATAATAAATTATGTCACACCACTAAATTTCATGACAAGGTAATAAATATACTTTTACGATACTAATATGGTACTTACTGTTTCCAGTATGACAAATCAACAAAGCTGCTCAGTTGATATTGTGTGGGCGTGGACTTCTTCCTCTTGCCAGCACCTGAGACTAGAGTATGATCTTGTGAGTCGGCATCATCCTCAGAAGGGTAAGGAGATGGGTAGGGTGATGGGGCCAGGGATCCTGGGAAGGATGGACCTGAACCATCACTTAATCTCTCATCACCAACTGCAATATCATCACTTAGAGCTCCTGGGGATGTCTCTCTCCCAACCTTTCGTATATATCTGCAATAACAAAAGGCATTTTAATGAATAATACATCTTTGCAAATATGCCTGTTAAGATTGGCTAAGCTAAATGAAGCATTGCTTTAGTTTAATCATGCATCAAATGAATGGGGAAAACACAATACTGTAGTTACAAATTTGCTGATTACAAAAACTTGGATTGAACATGTGATTTTGTAGCATAGGAATGACTGTATTCATAAGTTGCATTTTTTTTCCAGAAATCTACTCGACCTGGGAATTGAAATGTGAACTACACTGGTAATGTAACTTAAACTTCTGCAAATTCATTAACAACTGACAAATCACCACACAGTCAGGAAAATTAAGATTTTACATAAATGAGAAAGCAAATCAAGCTCATTATTATTTCAAGGCAAGCTAACTTAGCAATGTTACTGTCAATGCTTATCTAAATTAAGACTACTTATCTTGCTGATAAGATTGTTGCAGAGGAACTGTGACCAGCATAAGTTTTATAAATCACAGTCTATGTCATTAGAAACTCAGTAACCTGAACACTTTATTAACACACGGGTCTACCGAGCTACAGCCTAGTACTGTACTAGTGTCTGTTAATAGGGATGGAGGATTTTTATTTCGCCACATGATGGTGATCCTCTCCAGTACCATGCAAATGCATAGGATACCTCGAGGTATAATATGATTTTTTGCTGTGATCAGGCACACTGATGATTTGAAGTTAATGAAAATGTGGGTGAGCACATCACTCATGATTGTGTACAAGAAAGTACAAAATAAATAGAAAATTACATCAAGCCAAATTAATTATTTTTAAATAACTATTTTAAAGGAAATGGTATGGTACTGAGCCTAAATAGAATTTCATACAGCTGTAACAAAAAAATGTGAGGGCAAGAATTTTTTTTTTCTTACCTGTGCTTCTTCTTTATTTTTTCTTTCACTGGTTTATCTGCATTTTCTAAGTTTTTCTTTAGCTTTTTACTCTTGAATTTTGTGAGCGACTTCGTTCCTGGTCCTGCTCTTGCATCAACAACCTGGGAAAATATAACGTGCATAAATATTCAAACTAGGTGAAAGGTAATATGATTACTAAAGGTCGTAATTCTCAAATTAAAATTTACCCCATCAAGACATTATTTCCTTTAAAATACAGTACTCTTCAGTGAATTTGTGAATTAACTTTTTGACAGGATAGAGTGAACAGATTTTGGTAGTAAACTTATCCTGCAATCCATTAATTCTCCATAATTGTTATTTTTTGTTCTATTAGGCCTACTCCCATACAATACTTGCATAAATAATAATACTGTATGATGATTCTCAAACACGAGTATATATGACAATAGGACAAGTCAAATATACTGTAAGGACAGCAACATATATGCAGGCATTCCTGCACTGTATACATAATTTGCAGATCCATAAAAAGCACTACATAGAATGAGTGTAATTATTTTTAAGATCAAGAGTATGAGTACTTTAGTCAATGTGAGCTTCACTTATTATTGCCAACAACCAAAACATATGTTACGATGAGCTGGCAATATCGTGCATATGTTTATCAGTAATATATTTTATATTAATATCTCATTTTGATACAGCTAGGTTTTGAGTAATGAAACGGATAACATAACATAACATGAGGGAATGATAGTGTAAATGAGTACTGTATATCCCCACACTAATTTTTGGGGACTTTCAATGGCATGATAATATGCCAGGATATATATTCATGGTTCTTTGTTGGTGAGTGATAAGTTATCCCTACAAATTTTATAAAACACAATTATTTATGGTACGTAAGCTGAGGATTGCCTGTATATGTTTAAGAAAGAAAGGAAAATAAACTTACATGATGCCAATTTCGGTCTGTTCCCTTTGGCAACTTCTTCCATCTCTTGACCAACAATACACATGCATTGCAGATTTCACCAGACCTCAACTCCTTTAGGTTGAAGCAGTCAATGAAGTCATCCTCATATTTCTTGGAATCTGTGAATCTTGAGCTGAAAATACAAAAAGGGACTGTAAGTATAACAAATAATATTGGTACAATATTGTAGCCTAAGCAAATTCATAAATCATAGGCCTACTCCTTAACACTACCCAATACCTAAATCATGTAAGATAACTCTAGGGGGTGAGATGATGGAGGAAGTGAAGGAATTCAAGTACAATACTTGGGAACAGTACTGTGTAAACATAGGAGAAATTAGGGAGGGAGCAGTGCGGGGTAGAGAGGTCATAGGATCACTGGGGAGGATTATGAAGGGTAGAAGTGTGAGTATGGAAGTGAAAAGGAGACTAAGAAATAGTAAAATCCTGCCATCACTAACATATGCGTCATAGACATGGAGTTGGGCTCATCAGTCTAGAATAGGTGCAGTGGAAATGAGTTACTCGAGAGGAGCATGTGGATTTGCCAGCTGGGATGGATAAAGTAATCAGTGTGTATGATAGAGAAGGCAAATTGGTGTTGAGTGTAGAGTGGTTGATAGGGTGAAGCGTAATACATTGAGATGGTTTGGACTTGTAGAGAAAATGCAAGGTGAGGAGTTTGTAAAGGTGTATGGAAGTGAAGTTGTGGGACCTGGTGTGAGAGGCAGACCTCAGGTTAGATGGCAGAACAGAGTGGAAGAGTATGCAAGGAAGAGAAACGTTAGGGCCAGAGTAGGGAGGAAGTATTGAAATAGAGAAGGCTGGAGACACTTCTGCCGTGGCCACCCCTTTGGGAGAGAGTTCCTGGACGGAATGAGGCATCAGAGATATAGATAGATAGATAGAATACCTAAATCACTAGTCTTTGCAGTGCAGTGACTGGTGCAAACATTGTAGCTTCAATTAATTTCAATATTAAGTAAGAAAGAACACTTGTCAAACACCAGCATAACCACATAATAAATAGTTAAGTTGCCTTCTCTCATCCTGTTTGCAGCTCATCTTGGGGCCCCTCCTGCACTTCCCCTGCCACACATATTCTGTCAAAACCTCTCAAGATGGTGAGTAACCTCTCTTTATTTACTTCTTTGAGTACTTTGCATCTCACTCCCATACATATCTGTAAACACCTCTGTAAAAATTCATCTTGTATTCTCTGGATATGTCCATATGCTTTGCCTTCTCAAGTAGCTCATTTCCAATACACATTCTGGAGCAATGCAAATTTTTCTTGAAGATATCCTTGATGGACTTACAGTATATCTAAATGCCAGAAATCTATGATGAATACAAAAATATTAAACACTCTAAAGACACTTGTGGTTATGGTACATCTTTGCATATGCAAATCTGCAATAACAATACTAGGGATTAGTTCACGGACACAGCTAAATAATTTAACTTGCCACAGGCAGCTTATCACAAGGGATCAAAGTGAACAATCAGCAATCAAATTATTTATCTACAACTCCAATGCCTAGTTCCTTCTGGGAATCCCCCTCAAAAGGGAGGTTACAACAGATGAATCTACATCCCTCAAAATCCTTATATATACATCCTTCTTGATTGAATTAGCCCACCCCTTTCATTCCCCCTCATCAAGACCACCTTATAGATCATATTGCTAATACAGTACTGTCTCTAATACTTTGAAATAAGTATCAGTAAGCCAGTTTTATTAGAATTAAAACATCTTTTGTCCCCAACACAGAACTGTGGATGGTGTATAGTATCCAACTTAATGTGCCCAAAGCCTACAGTCAATGCATGCATGAATGACTCGCTTTTTTTGCTTACATTCACACAAAAAAGTTGATAACAATAAAATTATTCTCTGAATAACTGGCATTCACCTGCTTCAGGATACCACTAAAATATTTAATTCTTGTTAGGTCGGTTCGAAGATAACATGAAATCTGTTCCCTTGATATGAATTTCATAAAAGGACTCGTTGGATATCAAAAAGCAAGTCGGCAAACAAAATTAGTAATTTAATGTCAGTAGAAAATAAAATGCAGTGGAAAGAAATTAACACATCAGAAGGCAGGAGTATGAATCCTGAAAGATGACAAATCTCTCATTCTCTCTGTAGTTGGGTCAGTCTGTACACTGGCACTGAAGTGTACTGTAGCTGAGTAACTCTAGTATACTATAATCCCATTGAAAGGAAGCCTGTGTTAAATTTTTATACATTTCATCAAGTTCAGCTGAATTTTATAGGGTTTAGCACATGGTGAACACCATTCTGCATAGGCTAATGACTAGCAGGTTTGTCAATACAGTACTGTATATTCAGGAAGAAGACTCCTTTCACCCTGTGCTACAGAGTCTGGGAATTTCACTTGGTACTGTAACTTTAAATGTTACATTGTTGTATTTGGAACACTTAACACATTCAATGCTGAATAAATGGAACATTATCATTTGTAGAAGTTAAGATAAACAGAATGAGAAAGAATATTAGTCAACCCCAGATATGTGCTGGTTCAAACAACTACAGTTAAAATAGAGGTCATTCAAGAGTATTTTGAATATTCGCAGAGTTTTTGGTAAAGTAATTCCTGTGCCATTGATGCATAGGCTCATGGTGCCTTAACTGTTAACCAGCATTTACAGGTTTCATGGAAATTATGTAAGTAATGGGAATAAAGTAGTAAAAATAGTGGTCTGGTTGGGGTGCTTGATGTTTCTATTTTAATACAGCATTTGGGCATATTTACGGTATAGTCACAGGAGTGGAAAATAACCCATAAACCTACCTATATGTATAGTATGACGGTTGGACATACCCTAACACTGTTCATGTATATGGTACATAGTTTTCCCAAAGCACAGTATCTCCCCTCTAGGCCTAATTGAATTGCGCTGGGAAGATTCTCACCAAAAAAGACTAAGATAAAAACAGATCTTTAAATGGATCAAACGCCTCCACCACATATACTTTAATACTTGGTGTTAGAATTGATGTTGGGACCAGAATATTGAAAGAAATTACAGCAAGTGTTGGCAGTTATTTACCCCTAGACTAGATTTCACACTTTATCAATTACTTCATTACCCAGGATGGTGTTTAAAAAAGTCAGCAGTTGTTGTAGAGGTTCAAGTACAGGTGGTATTATTAACTCCTTCCGAGGAAAATGCCCCTTGTCTCTCAATTTATTTATTGTTTTGCAATACCGTACGAATTAAGGGTAAATATTGAATGAATTACCGTTATTGCGTACGTTTTTTCTACCTTCATTACCCACTTATTTAGACCATTCTAAGACTATTTTCTTCTATGGCATTTCCTCCGCAAATGCCCCATTTCCAAGATATTCAAATGGGGCATTTTGAAATTAGCCTGACCTTACCTGACCTGACCTAACCTAACCTAGACCGCATCAGACTACCGTGACCTAACCTGGGCAAACTACCGGGAAATAATCGTGATAAAGTACAATAAATGACAGGGGTAAAATACTGGGACCCAGCCGGATCTGGCAACACTGCTACAAAACGGTAATTCTTTCAATAAATACCGAATTGAGTGACAAGCCTTTTCCTCGAAGTAGTTTAATAATTCGACCCTCAGGCTGTTTGGCCTGTTCAAGTCTGTCAAGTCAAACTAATAAACCCACAATGCACTGTACAGTAGTTATACTGTATACTGACTAAACACTCACCTACTAGACTTGGCCTTGCATATACAGCATCCCGTCGTGGATCTATACACCTTCGGTTTGTGGAAGGAAAACATATTCGGTCGTGCAGAACCTGAAAATAAAAAGTTTTCTTAGTCACATCACTCGCATACCAACTCCAGAATCATTGTTTCTTAATTCAAGAACACTCGCATGGCAATCGTCTGGATAGATTTTTACATTAGCATCTGTATCACAGCACTACACAAAACTGTCATTTGCTTATAAAGAGTAAGAACCACTGTATGTAGGTATGTAGCTCTAAAACACATTATAGTGGATCGTTAACTTCATATTCCACCATTTTCAGGCATCAGAAAGGTATGACAGCACATCCCGTCTCCCACCATCACAAAGGAATGTGGCACAAGTATTCACAAAGCAATATTCTTTTCAAATCCTTTACACAGAATGTCGGCACATATGAGTTATAGAGAATCATCACTGCACTTAGAGCAAACGATCCAATGTAATCACCAGATTCAGAATAACACTGAAACAACACCAGACACTCGTACTTTACACATTAACAATATAAATAAAGCACACGGTCAGGAAAGCACTGTCATACATAGCTATTTCCTACAAGTTGTTGGTTGTGTAGAGTGATGGCGGAGTTTGAGTAGCGTAGAGTAGTTGAGTAGCGTCGGTTCCAGAGCAGTTGCAGCCCCATCAGATTGTGTGTACTTTTAAAATTCTCCCCACCACTATGCCGATCAATATGTGCACAGGCAACACAGCAACACTATCTATTTCACTTACTGAGCCTAGTGTCACACTCGTCTTGTACACTGTAATAAACACATTTCAGGAAAATTTTAAAACACCACTTACGTAATCGGTTTCGCTTTTCACCCAATAAATACTTCCATTCTGCAATCCTCGATAGGAATTATTTCGTAAATACATCACACCCAAACACTCAATTTACCTTTTTTTTTCACATTTATGTATCCAACTCCTGATGTCGTGCCGATATTATAATACTAAATGGAAGATTCCCAGGAAAGACACAGCGTACATCCACACACTGGAGTAGACCTCTTCCAACTGATGGTTGGACTCGATTTGAGGGGGAAGCCCAGTCCCACCGCCTGGGATGTTCCCGTCCCCACTCCCTGTGCTCGCCTTGCTCTCGCTGATGCCTACCCTTTCTCTCATTTTCACGATTCCTGTTTAAATACGGTATGTCATGCAATGAATATACTCATTTCTAATGCATACATAAACCATTTCCACACATGCCTACTATAAAAGTAAGGACATTGAACAGACAGTTAAAAGTAAAATATATTCTAACCCATGTGTTCCCGGCATGAAATCAGCTGGACGTGACGTCAACATTGTGACGTAATCGGATGTGACGCGTGCAGTGTCCACCACTCATTTTCGCCTCTGGGACTCTTAGACCCGCCCTAAACCAATGGGAAAATCACAACTGCAAACTGCCATCAACTCTGCTCCAAGATGACGTCGCCTGGGTTAACGTCACGACACACCACCAATAGCTGTGCAGAAACACAATGACGTCATCAATGTGACGTAGAGCGTATTGATAGCCAAGAGGTAGGTGCATGGGCTTGCTGGCGTACACACAAATATGGCTGTGGCCATTGAGCGGGGCGCTGACCCACATCTTACCGGCAGGTTTACCTTAACCTTATAATCCCTGGCCACATACTCATACACATTACATATTAATAAAAAAAAAACTACTTGGCATTATTGAAAGGCATGTGTAGCATAATTTTCAACGGCTAAAAATAATCCTAATACCAACTAATTACCTGTCAATCAATGAAATTAAACACTGCATATTCAATACTGTTAGACAACTTGCTTATAACAAGATGATGTACTACAATAGTGCTCAGATATTTTCAAGTTGATAACAATACAGTTACATGTGCTAACTTTCCTCATACGGTTAAAATCAACACTAATTTACCATCGTTGCCCACACTGCTGTTCTGAGTATATAACCTTAAACCCATAGTTTAAGAGTGTATTCTATTTAACCATGTTTAAACTAATCCATAAACTAACTTTACCTCCACAATTTAATCATACTGAGAATACTCTACATAACCTTCCTCTATCAGTGGTTATTCTGATATTGTCAAGGTCGACGAAAAAGCGCTCGACTTGTATATATATATAAGAGGTTAATATAGCTCTGAGGGTACCTTGTATTTATGAATGTGCCCAACATGCCAAAAACAACACTCATGTTCATACCTATTATCTGTCCGTGAATGAAAGTGCTGTTCCATGTGTGTGTGTGTGTGTGTGTGTGTGTGTGTGTGTGTGTGTGTGCTGGCATTCAAAGCTTTTGGCACTCAGCCCCTGCAGGTGATCAAGTAATACCGAGTTCGACACCAAAATGACCTGACGAATATGCTCTCTGATTTCAACGCCATTCGAGGTGGGTCTAACTACTAATGTCAAAGCTCATTACTAAAGTCGGTCTTACTCTTTATCAACAAACAATTTTCAGTTATGGGGTTATCCAGTTGTCAGAATGAAAAGTATAAATTTTCTGTCAAGTTTTAATATCCAACTTCGACCGAGGCTAGATGAAAGGAGATGCACACATGAAAAGTGGCAGAAAACATACGAGTGAAGTGGAGTGGGAAGCAGCCATAGTTGTTATGAAGCCATACCGCTGCTACACGTGTCATAGCAATTCTCACGTGACTAACAACATCCCCTACCCACATTCACTTTGTTTACATGTTGCCTTGCGGAAACGTTGTAAGCAAACTGGCACGACGAACACGACTAATTATAAAACAGAAGATACAACAATATGAATATATGTTTCTATAATTATTAGGGTAACTAAAGTTACAATGAGTCGAGATGGACCAGAAAGCAGTGCCAATGCCAGCCGTATTTCAACACTGATAAAAAAAAATCCATCTGAATTAAAGATCATGAATTGAAACTCGTATCAGACCTTAGTTGAAAGGGACAAGACGGAAGCACACGAACCTGATGCTCATGACTTGCACAGGACAAAATTAAGACTGAAGTTTGGTGAGGGCAGAGAAGGGCCAACTGTCGCTAGAAGAGGCTTAAGTTACACCAGATGTTTGTCCTGTACTTAAAACACTCAATAATCATGTTTTTAATATCTCCACATCATATTGAAGGAAAAATCGACAGAATCAACTACAAGCCCAGCATTACAAATTTCTTTTAGTGACTGACACGAACACGTTCAATGTGTGTGCCGCAACTACAAAGTATACTGACTTGAAACCTAATATCTTGCTTGGTAGGTGGGAAGGTAGGGAGGGGCACGAGCTGCTGCGGCCGGCAAGCTCTGGGCCAAGATGAAAACAGAGCCTGAGTGGGATGCCACAGAAACATCTGGTCGCCCAGACGTGTGCGCCTGCCTGGTCGAGTGGGAGAGGAGCAGGAATGAGTTGACTTGAGAAG
>JAWQEG010006181.1:32500-40391 GCA_033782935.1 Petrolisthes cinctipes
GGTTTGGCGGATCTGATTCCCTCCCACCTTCTTCACCAACCCACCAAAAAAATTATTATCCCAGGAACATCGCATCACTAACACGTCTATTACATAAAGGATCCAAGCATTAGTTAGTGGCTGTACAGTATCAGAATACCATATGAAAATTCATCACTATATATTATATGAAACTAGAATAGAAACAGCATAGTCCAGAGTGAAACATGCAGTATAAGGAATGTCTAACATACAACCCAACTGTACAACAATTCCACTGATTAGAATGCCGAAGTTGATTAAAGTAGCGATTAGGACGGTGACTCCATGGGTTTAATACACGCGAGTGAAGGACTGGCTATTTATCTTTGGTCAACATGTATCTACAACACAGTCACATACACACAAGCACTAAGTGGATGACAATGAGCGATGTAAGTGATGAAAATAGTGAGTGGTGGTGTTGGGTGTGTAGTGTGGGTAGCCAGCCAGTTGGCGTGTGTCCACCACTCCCCACCTGCCGCTACCAACATCCGCCGTCTGCCTCGTGTCTGGGTGCCTTGCCCTGCCCTGCTTTGTCTTGCCCTTCCTGCCTCCCCGCCATCTCCAGCATCTTTCATAATCTAGGGTAGGCTCGGATTAGCTTGGTTCTTTCCATGTCTACCCACAACACTCCTTCATCATTAGTTTTTCCTACACTCAAATTTTGCTTACCCTGGTGATACCGTACCGTTTCCCTTATTTAACCTATAGAATGTATCAGTAAATGTAATGGAGTGAGTGCGAAGTGAGTGAAAGAGTGATGAGTGAGTGAAGAGGGTGCCGGCGGCCACGTGTGTGTGTGGGCAGGGAGGGGTACGCGTTATTGAGGCGGTAACCTCTTGTGGAGGGCTACCAGTTCCTCCAAACTGTACCCAGTATCAGACACCCTCAGTATTCGTGGAGGGAATATGTTTTCTAGCACAGTGTGGTGGAACCAGGAGTCTACAAACATGCCAACACCGATTAATCAAGACCTCCATGTGGTTGTAGGAGTGAGGGAGGGAACACAACATAAGGGAGGCGTGGGTAGGATCCTGTAGGCGTCAAAACGTTCAGTTCCACTAGTCAAACGTTGACAACATAAATACAAACACTAAACATTGTTATTAGAGAGCAAACATTAACTAAACACTACTAACATTTTGACAGTAAGGTCATGGCAGTTTCCAATTTTTCATATCCCATAGAAAATAAGTACCCATAGTATTTTTCCCATTTTTTTTTCGCCAGATCCAGTGACAACTCGGTAGACTAATCATAATCACGGTCGAAACATAAAAAAATACGCAAATAAAAATGACATAAAATCCCACGGGAAAATATTTTAGGTGGAAATTAGGGACGTTAAGATGCGAGGAAAACTGGTGGCCGTCCATTCAAGACGTCGAAGTTACACCAAGCGTTAGTAACTAAAACACACAACACACACAAAAATGAAGGCGACAACTATATATAAAAATAAACAATCCGAAGGTCAATAACTTGTGTACGTGAGCAACAAACACGATACCTTTCTTTGCCTACAAATGCGGAGAACTGTGGTAGAGACAAGGGTGGAGACAGACTAACAGACAATGCACGTGGTGGTAGTCGTAGTAGTAGAGGAGTACAACCGGTGAAGTGTAGCGTACGGGACGACAAGGAATGTGAGGGAGGGAGGGATGGAAGGACACTTGACCGACCATTCACGTGGGGAGGGAAGAGGCGGGAAACAGGAGGGAGGGTGGGAGGGAAAAAGCCGGGGAGAGTAAGGAGAGGGAGAGTGGGAGGGGAGGGGAGGGGATGAGTGAAAGCCGAGAGGACTCATGTATGGGAAAAGGATGAGGACAGGAAAACTCTGGGACTGATAGAGGAGGGAGTAGTAGTAGTAGTAGTAGTAGTAGTAGTAGTAGTAGTAGTAGTAGTAGTAGTAGTAGTAGTAGTAGTAAGTAGTAGTAGTAAGACAGGGAGAGGAACTTGTAAACAAGACAAGATATGAATTTATATTGTAGCGATGGGTGAGGACAGACACAGATAGTTTGTGAAGTGTTAAGTACAAGTAATACAAATTATATATGTCGTTCAGATTATATAATAAGGCCAGGAGGGATGGGATGAACAGGAAATGGTCAGAGGTTGGATGAGAGAAGGATATATACTATAGGATAGGATAGGATGGGACAAGAGGGAGGAATGAGTAAAGAGAGGGACCAGAGTGAGTGTGAGTTAGGGGGGAGGGGCTGGTAGATTAAGGGGGAGGAGGGATGGTACGGGAAATGCCTGAGCTGGGCCTATAGCGGGAAAGAGGGTGTAGTAGGGAGGTAACAGAGGGCAAGCACAAGTCTATACAAGTTAGGCCTGTGGACAAAACGCCTCTCAAGCAATGCCACGCTACTATACCACCATGCTGTCTCCTTCCAACACCACTCCCTACACACACACACACACACTTAGGATATGAAAATTATGAACTGGAAATGCACACCAGCCCTCCATAACGTGACTCCATTGCCGCACATGTCCCAGAAACACACACGTCACAAGCAAAATAAAAATACACAATAATATTAATATGGTGCATGTCACGATCCAGAAAATACTGGAGCGTGGTGCAAGTGGTGAGATCCAGGTTACGTCGAGTGTACATTAGGTAAGGTACAAGCGGCTGGGGTATAAACACGTGTTATGACCCAACCTTGGAACACGTGCTCTTTTCAGTGCTTCCTATATTCAATACGAAACTGAGATGTTCTGGCACAATACAGTCCACGGTCTATGTAGGTCAACACGGAAAAAATATAACTTCCCAAAATAAAATATAAAACTACAACTCTCCGTTAAATAAAACGCAAAACCTTCTAATACTTATAAAGCGCTCATTCACCCTAATAAAAAAATCCACAACTAATCAAAGTGAAACATGAAGATCTGATAGGTTATCATTTCTCCTTTTACTTGAGAAAATGAAATGCAATGAAACCCGGATCTTGGTTCATTCCCCTCTCACATAACGATAAAAAACAGATTTCGAGCATTCTTTCCTGGTTGGTGGTAAGTTTGTCGAGTGATAAGAATAGAATGTGAGTCGAGGCCCCCCAGGAGTGTAAAAGTAAGGGTCAGGTGGGTACAGGTGATGGTATAGTACGGTATGTATCAGGTATCTGTATGTATGTGTGTGTTAATTTATGTACAGTCGTGGTCAAAAATAATCATCCATATAGGGGAAACTCACGTAAGAGTTTGACAGCTTCCCTCTGTTCCTTAGCTGATAAACTTTCTAATAAATAGGTTAAGTACCATCTTTTAATTTACTACAAGCAGCTACACACTACTTACAACCATAACACCATATATGAACGTGAAAACATTAGACAGCAAATTGTTTGAGACACCCATATGTGGATGATTATTTTTGACCACGACTGTATGTAGCCTAGTGTATCACATGTTCGTACCCTGACAAGCCTGTTTTTTTTGCTTTGTCTTAAAAAATGGACTGGTTCCCCTCACATCATATCAAACCTTAAAATAATTTTGTGTGACACTTTAAACAATAGAAAAAAACTTGCCTTGATCGCAGTGCATACTCTCCATGACAAAGGCCGTGAAATTATCAGTCTTAAACCTTTATAGATGTCAGGAGTAAAACATATACCGTATAGATAAACATTTGTTACCTTCTGACAAAAAAATCGTCTGGAATAGATCAAAGAAAAATGAAAAAAATATTCGTTGGGAGTTCATAGTTTATGGGGTTACGGTGAGAATATATTGTTGGTGAACTGGAGGGCTACTGCTTCATCCAAACTATACCATGAAACAAACGACCTCTACATGTTACAAATAGAGGATCTGTTTCGCAGCACAGTTTGGAGGCATCAGTGGTTGTCAAGCGAGTAAATATCCCATCAACATGACTGAGATAACTACAGAATGTGTTGGCACATCTTTCTTACCTTCGTCTTCGTCTCGATGCTAAAGTTTCGCTCGCCTCTTGCCAGCAACAGTAGTACCCAATCCAAAACCTTTACTGCAACACCTCCTGCAACACAAGAGGTTCAACATTAGTCATCTATTTCACCGTGACTCACTTCCTTATTTTAAAGGGATAACACACTTTTAGTACATTGAAGTGCCTCGATTCCTCCAGTGTATGCCGGGAATCAGGGCTATATGAATAAAAATAATTATAGTATGTTGCTTATAATAGTTTGGAGGAATCAGTTGCTCCAGTTCTACCAACACTGTTCTACCCTCTTAATCTGTGTCACGTGTGTCATGCATTAGAGTGACAGGCCAGAGTGTCAACATTTGGACCCCCACCTGACTGACGACTCGTTAAGTGGATACTATAGTGTTGGTAAATCTGAAACAACTGATTCCTTCAAACTATTCCTAGCAACAGGACACCATTATATTTGTCCATCTGGTCCTGTTGTTTCCTGGCATACTTTGGAGGAATGAAGGATACTATACCTCCTAAGACACAAAGGTTCCAACTACACTATACTACATCAAACGTCCCTATACAACATGTAGTATAGGCAATGTTAGGGAGATTCTCGTGTTGGTGAATTGGAAGGTCTCTGATTTCTCCTAACTATGCCATGAAACAACAGATCCCCTATTTAGGAAATTAAGGTCGTCTGTTTCCTGGCATAGTTAGGAGGAATCAGTAGCCCTCCAATTTACCAAAAGAGAATCTCCCCATAATTTAACACCTGTGAGCAATTATCACTTATGTCAATTAAGGACTCTGATCGTGTATGAATTGAATGCTACTGATTCCTCCTGACTATGCCACGAAACACAATCTTTCCATATAGAGGTGTTTCGTGGTAATATTTGAAGGACTCATTCATCTCCCATTTTCTGATACATGACAGGGTCCCTTAAACTATATTGCGATTCTGTGTCCACCTTTCTTTGTTACACTTGTCACCACTTGCATTCAAAACACACACACACACTTCTTAATCTCACGCAAACTTCCCACCATTCAGTTTTTTATCAACGCATCTTCGATTAAAACGCATCTTCGATTTAAAACAAATCTTTAAGTGGAAACAATAGCTAAACCTGAAATATTTTATACACCAAAATGTTTCAACTACTACATTGCTGGGGAGAAAAGAAGACAAAGAAAAGAGAATAAAGAGAAAATTAAAGTTGGTGAAAATTGAGTCTAGTCGTGGGGGGAAAACGCACTGGTGATGGTGGCAAGACAAAAGACATTTATTAGGCTGTGGAAATAAGGGAATAGGTTGACCTGGTTTATGAGGACTCTGTTGCCTAGTTTCTGACGGACCCACTTAACCCCCCTCCCCCCCCCCAAACACACCACCGTCTGCAGAGCGGCATCTTGGTATGACGAGAGATGGGGACGTAGAGAGGAGGAAGAGGAGGAAGAGGAGGAAGGAGAGAGAGAGAGAGAGAGAGAGAGAGAGAGAGAGAGAGAGAGAGAGAGAGAGAGAGAGAGAGAGAGAGAGAGAGAGAGAGAGAGAGAGAGAGAGAGAGAGAGAGAGAGAGAGAGAGAGAGAGAGAGAGAGAGAGAGAGAGAGAGAGAGAGAGAGAGAGAGAGAGAGAGAGGAGAGAGAGAGAGAGAGAGAGAGAGAGAGAGAGAGAGAGAGAGAGGAGAGAACTGGGTAAAAGTAATGCGGAAATCTGAGACGGTGTGGACGGGAGAGGTGAGAGACGAGAGGAGTTAGGAGGAGGAAGAGGTGAGGACGAGAAGAGGTGGGGAGCAACAAGGAAGGTGGGAGGGTCGTAGAGAGTGACGGGGAACACGAGGACGCCGGAGAGAGTAAAGTGTGGTACGTAAAGAGAGTCAGTCCCACCCACCACTACTCCCAGCAGCCAGGCCAGTCCACACCCAGGCACCCAAGCCACGTGTTTCTGCACAACCCAAGCAGACCAGGCTCGACCCCTCTCAGACAGTCTGGCTCTATAGCCCTCACACCCTCCTCCAGCCGGTCACAGGATAACCCAGTAATGGTTCATTCCTGGAAGACGGGGGTTTCCCTGCCACATTAAATTAGTGTTGTTATAGTTCAATAATTTTTATCCAAGACTTCTAATTCTCTCTTGTATTTTAGGATAGAATAAATTCTTTTAAAACCTCAGTCAGGAAATCTGCAAAAATAGTCTACATCATCCTTCGTCATCATCTTTCACATGTATCAATCATCATATCATCAAGGTGTAACACAAAAGCCTTCCTGATTAAACAAAATATTGCTGTGTTATTATTACTTCAAAAGCAGCAATATTATTCACTGGTAAACAGAACCGTCTTCGATTTAGACAGACCTTCATCATCATGGCTACAATCAGCAGAATTTCGTGTGTGTCCCAGGAGTCACGCTACACACGAACAGCCACAAGTTTGACTCACAGGAAAAAGACACCAGAAAAGAACAGTAGGAGTGAAGTGCCAACAACATAATAACATACGGTGACAGTGAGAAAGATGTATGTATTGTATCCACGCCCAATCGTCCTGCAACACCTTATAATAAAAAGATCAAGAAAAAGGTTGTTGCTGTTGGTCTCTGTAATATTGGTTCATACAACTCACTCAGACGGCTCATTTTTATTCAGATTGTGCAGGACCTTTGATCTTTAATGTATTGCATGTGTATGATGGTGAATTATGTGATCCAAGATGATGTATTTGAAAAAGTGGAGAGAGAGAGAGAGAGAGAGAGAGAGAGAGAGAGAGAGAGAGAGAGAGAGAGAGAGAGAGAGAGAGAGAGAGAGAGAGAGAGAGAGAGAGAGAGAGAGTGTGTGTGTGTGTGTGTGTGTGTGAGAGAGAGAGAAAGAGGAGACCGGTTATTACGGTACATATGGAGGGTGAGATGAAGGGTTGGACCGAGGAGGGAAATGACGTGGGGAGGGGGGAAGCCGAGAACACAAGAAGTGGGGCAGACAGGGGAACATAATAGGAAGGTAGGTCGGTAGGGAGCGCTCCATGGGGTGGCAGCAGGATCAATAGTAGGAGAGGCCACAAAAAGGGTGACACGCCACCACTACCACCACCATGGACTGTTTTGTATATACATAATTTGCTGTTGGATTTGCTTAGATATGCACGGTTCGTTCCCTCAACAACGTTCAGTGACTTTTACACAAACTCACGTTCATTGACCTTTAACACACACACCCATGTTCATTGACCTTAGCATACATTCATGTTCACTGACTTTCCTACTCACGTTCGTTGACCTCTAACACATACGTTCACTAACCTTGCACACCCACATTCCATGACCCAGTACCCACGTTCACTGACCTTAAACACACACACACACATACACGTTCCCTAATCTCAGACACACCTATCTCTTGACCTCTACACACACCATTTGCTCTGTTTTCACCGTCCCTCTAACACCAAACTTTTTCCCCAACAGGAAGAGTCAAACTGTCTGTATAAAATAAACGAAACACTTTAAATATTACACTCCAGGTCCAGACAGAGGCGGGAGCAGCGACGGATTTTTGGCACACGATGGCAGTGCAACACGGAAGCGGAACACATTTCATAATACGATTCTATTTTTTTTTTTCATGTACGAGTATTTATCTCGGGTTATATCAGTTCACTTAATTAATACAGCACAGTGATTATCTATTATGTTCTTACTGTAAACACTATTATTGTCATCACTCGTGCACATGCAGCTCACGCGCATTGACAGTTTGTCGTGTTATTATGCATGTGATTAAGGTTATAGATGTTTCATATTATGTTCAATTCCAATATGCCCCCCCTATAGACTGTGATATATAGTGCATGTGAATTGTATGGTTGGATTTTTGGGACATCTCAGCCTGTAAAAGAAACCCACTTCAATATGCAAAATCGTGAGTGACAAAGCCGGCAATGTTT